>CAUYSK010062147.1:0-26477 GCA_963575035.1 Avahi laniger | reverse complement strand
TGTGTCTCAGCACTTCATCTATATCCAACCATTGTGTCAAATGCTTGTGATTGTCAAAAAGAAACCATTTTTCATCATACGTAACAACACAGTGTAGAAATAGTTCGCCTTTATGTAGTGACAGAAAAGAAAAGCAAGCTTTGAGATGATTTCTCTGCTGACAAACATTTAGTTCATGCGGTACCCATCTATCCAGCTTATTTACCTTGCCTATTTGTTTCAAATGGTCCAATATTGTTGGAATATCAAACCTTGCTGATAATTCACGTGTAGTTTGAGACGGATTCACTTCTGCTACAGCTTTCAGCTCATCATTATGCACCTTGGTCTCAAGTCACCCAGGTGGCTCATTTTGAAGATTAAAATGACCGGAATGAAACTTCTCAAACCATCGACGTACTGTATGTTTATTAGCCACATCCTTCCCAAACACTTCATTGATATTTTGATCTTGTCTGAGCACCATTTGTTCCACAATGGGACTTATATTCGAAAATAACCCAAATTTTTGACTTATCCATGGTTTCACAAAAATTGCTCTAAAAATAAATTTGAAAGTAATCACAAGCCAAAATGTGCATTTGAAAGACTGAGGATGTACCTTCACAACAAAAGTAAAAATGTCCAAGTGAAACATCAGAGATATCTATCAACTGTCAAACTTAGTGCTTCTGGAAATTGGACCTAATACATGTTAAAGAATTCAGTCTTGTTTTCCATCTTATTGCAAATATTTTTCTTAGTTTATTGTCAATCTTTTGACTTCATAAATGGTATTTTCCCCAAAAAAGTTAGTTTTATGAAATAAAAACAATACATTATTTCCTTTATGAATTCCATGTTTTGTGACATATAAAGTTTCTAACACACTGAAATCATATGATCAAATTCTCTCATGCATTCTTCTTGAAAGCTTGATTTTATGGAGTTCTTTTGGTGTAAGAAGTAAGTGATCATATTTATTTTTTCCATATGGCTAGACAGATTTGGAGACACAATAAATAATTTATTTTCTCATTGATTTACAGTGCCTCCTTTACCAAGTGTTATATTCCTGGATATATCCAGAAATATATATATATATATAATATATATTTCTCAATGCTGTATAATCTTGTATTGATATCTCTATCAATTCATGGGTGAATGCCAAACTGTTTTGAATGCTTGAGTATAATAATATATTTTTTAAATAATTCATAGGTCTGGTATCCCTTTTGTATTCTTTGTTTTCAGTACTTATCTTTACATTCAGTTTATTTAATTGCAAAAATTAATCTTGGAACTTCTTGGAGGAAGGAGTTAATCACATACAGATTAGCAAGGTAAATTTACAAACATACAATAGTGTAAAATACAAAAATGGTTTGTCGGCCGGACGTGGTGGCTCACGCCTGTAATCCTAGCTCTCTGGGAGGCCGAGGCGGGTGGATTGTTTGAGCTCAGGAGTTCGAAACCAGCCTGAGCAAGGGCGAGACCCCGTCTCTACCAAAAATAGAAAGAAATTAATTGGACAACTAAAAATATATAGAAAAAAAATTAGCCGGGCATGGTGGCGCATGTCTGTAGTCCCAGCTACTCAGGAGGCTGAGGCAATAGGATTGCTTGAGCTCAGGAGTTTGAGGTTACTGTGAGCTAGGCTAACGCCGTGGCACTCACTCTAGCCAGGGCAACAGAGTGAGACTCTGTCTCAAAAAAAGAAAAAAAAATGGTTTGTCAATTTCAATAAATTGACTACTGTATTCTCTTATTACTTATTAGAATCATTTGTTCAGATAGCTATTTTATTTTATTTTAGGTATATAATAAGATCTGCATCAAGTTAATGATAGTTAAATTGTTAAAATAATTATTTTTCTTATGTTTAGTTAATTTGTCTTCTATATATAAAACAATGTTTAAAATGGTACCAGGAATGCCTATACGTTTTCATTCTTCATTTAAATGCAGTGTACTTAATGCTACTTTGGGGGAGGGATATGATGTATATTCTTTTCATATACAGAAAATATTCATTTATTCTATTTTATTATCACCTTTTAAAGAGATAAATGATTGTTAAATTTTATCAAATAAGTTTTCAAGCTCTATAGAAACGATCACGTGATTATTTTTCTAGATTGGCTATCATTATGGAAAATGATATTAAAAGATACTAAGATTGGTTTGAGAGTGGTGGCTCATGCCTCCTAGCATTCTGGGAAGCTAAGGCTGGAGGATTGTTTGAGGCCAGGAGTTCAAGACCAGCCTAAGCAAGAGGGAGATCCCATCTCTACAAAAAATAGAAAAATTAGCCAGGCATGATGGCAGATGCTACTCAGGATGCTGAGGCAAGAGGACCGCTTGAGCCCAGGAGTTTGAGGTTGCAGTGAGCTATGATGACGTCTCTTGCACTCTAGCCCAGGTGACAGAGCAAGAGAGACTCTCTCAAAAACAAACAAACAAAAAAATACTAAGATTAAACCAGCCTTCTGTTTCTTGTACAGACTGCATTGATAATGATATAATATCCTTAAACATGCTGCTATTTTTATTTGCTAATACATTATTTAAAACTTTTGTAATCCAGTGAGTTTGTTACAGAGATTTACAATGCTATGTTTGTCTGGATGTATTGTCAATGTTTTGCAGGCTTTAAAAATAAACTTCAGAAATTTTCCTTCTCTTTCAGCATTCTAAAAGAATTTAAGAAAGAACTGGACTTATCCTTAAAAGTTTTATAATATTTATCTGTAAAGTATTTTGCCTGTTCTATGCATTTGAGGGTGACAGGACTTTTAAAAATTTAAAATTGTAACTGTGGTTAATAGGCCTCTTTAGGATCTATTTTAGCTCTTCCTGTGTTCATTGTGGAAAATATTTTTAGAAAATTATCTATTTCTTCTAAAATTTATGTGCATTAAGATTATTTTGTTCAAAATTATCAGATCTTTTTGTATGTATCTAAAGAAGTGTTAAGGCAAAAATCTGTCTTCTTAAATACTTTTTTATTACTGAACAGGAAAGGACATAAAAGTAAGCTTTTAATTATAAAAAGTCACAAAATCACAATTCTTAGAAAAGAATAAAGAAGGATTCATTAAATATGAAAGCATAAATTAATAAGTTAGAAAATAATCACACAAATAAATGGGTTTAATAAATTCAATAGCTAGCAAAATGGCAGTCATTAGCTCTCATAATAAATACAAAAAGAAGGAAGATGCATGTTCACAAAATAAACAAAGAAAAATTAGCAACAAATTCTGAGAAATCACTAAGCACATAAAAGATACATAAATAGATAGGTTATATAGACACATACAAATTTCTCATATTCAAAATTTCCATTATTTTTACAGTCTTGGTACTCTGCAGTTTAGGTTTGACTTTCCTTTTGTTACAAGAGTTCTAAGAGAGATTTTTAAAAGAATCTATAATCAATAGGATCTTATTTTGTGTTTTATTTTCTCCAATTTGATTATTCTTTTCTTTCTAAAGCTATAGAGAAGAAGTAAAAATACTACAATATTTGAGAATTACTTTTAATTCAAATTCTTACAATGTTTTTACTTGCTAGCATCTTCACTAAAATACTGAATAGAGATGTGATTATAAACCTCTTCATTCATTCCTGATAGTGAACAACCCTCTAATTCTTTGGAATCAGATCAATAAACTATATATTTATGGGAAATGAATAGATTCACCTAAAATTGCATTCATGTTGGAAAAAGACTGCTCACTATATTTTTATTAATCTATGCTGATTCTGTAGCTAATATATGCAGTTTCATTCCTAATATATTTCTTTTTTTGTTTCTTTGTTGTTTTCCTTTTATATTTGTTTGTTCCTTTTAATTTTTATTTGTTTTGTTATTAGTTTGCTAGCTCACTTTTTGTTTTTCCTTGTTTGAGTGTACAGGAAGATTGTTTAGTTTTCAAAGACTTAACATTTGATTTTCTTCGTTCTATTATTTTCATTTGTTTTTATTAACTTTACTTTTTAAGGTTGATTATGTTGTTCTTTCCCTTTCTTTGATTTTGGACCTTAAAATTGTCCATTTTGCTATGTGAATTGTTTGTTTTGTTCACAATATCATAAAAACAAAAATATATATATAAAACCTACAAATGGTTTAACACCTAATAATGAAATGAAAGCCTTTGTAACCACCACCTTGATAATATAATAAAAAACAAGATCACAATGAATATTGAAGTCCCTTATACCCTACAGCAAACGCACCAATGGTATAATTAAGGTTTTAATCATAACATTTTACTCAATATTACATTTGTAAGATTCGGCCATTGTGTTACTTGTAGCTGTATTTCATTCATTTTCACATTAATATATCTCATTGTATAATTTTTTTAAAAAATTATTCTTTCTTCTGCTGTTGGACTTTGGGATTCTTTCTAGTGGTTGTCATACCAAGAATGTGACTATAAACAAGTGTAATATTCAAAATATTCACAAACTAGGTTTATCCAATCTTAACATATGCCAGCTTATAAGCTCTCTGCTATACTCTGTCTTAAGTTGCTGTAAGTTACTAGACCATGGACAAGTCCATGCCTGGGGAAGGCCTGCAGTGGACAGAGGCTGAGGGACCTTAGAAAAGTTGGGACAACATCTTTTTACCAACTGCTAGAGATGCATTCCAATATTAACAACTGTTAAAATTTAATCTGTACATATCAGTTGAATATCACCCTGGTAATAAGCATTCTTGAACATATGCTAATATTTCTATTCTCTAATTTATTTTTCTCTATACCATTACATAACTAGAATGTTAGTTTAGTGAGAACCAAGACAGTTTTGTCTTGTTAACTTGTGTCCACAGTGTCTAAGAAAGGTATTTATTAAAGGTGCTCATCTGTTACTTCCTTGATAGAAACTTTTTCTCTAGTAGTTTCTCCAAGGAATGCTCTGAGCATATTCCCTCGGTCCTTGAATGTTTGAAAATATCTCTTTTGTGTACATATCTGATTGATGGTTTTATATAAATTTCCCTAAACAAATTGATATTTGTTTGATTGTTTATATTTAGCCTGCTTCCTCCATAGGATTCTTTATATTTCAAGTCCGCTAACTTCACCACGTTGGATTTTACTGCTGCTTGATCTGGTTCCCCTATCCACCTGGAGACATGTTTTTCCCTTTCTACAGATTAAAGTGCACATATTTTCAACAAAGCAATCTTAAATTATATCTTTGAAAATGACTCTGTTCCATATTTTCTGTTCTTCTCTATAGGCACCAACTACATTTATGTTGGATTTCACTTTTTTCCTTCTTCATAAGACATTTGCTCTCTCATCATTGATATAACACTTGGTTACTCTTCATTTAATATTCTTAAGCCTGTGTTTCTGGTTCCCGATTAGCCTGGGAATGTCTATTCTTCTTTTTTCTATATTTGTTATTATAGTACTTTTTATTTTTCCCCCAATATTCCCCCAAAACACACTGCCGGCTCATTTTACTTTTTTAGAGTCAGCACATAATAAAGCTAAAAGTCACCAACTCTGTAACTGCTGGTGTGCAAACTCTCACTACTTGTCTTTGTTGTGTGAACTTGAGCAAATTATTTAACTTCTTTATGTATCAGAACGCTCATTTATAAAATGGAAAAAATAGCAGTATTGGCATCAGAGAGTTTTATAAGGATTAAATCAAATGATTATTGTAAAGTGCTTATGAGTACTTGTCACATAATAAACACTATATGCAAGTATTTGTTAAATCCTTTTAAAAAAAAGAATTTCTCTCTGTTTTCATGTAATTTCCTCCCTGACTACTTGACATTTCTCCTTTGGGCTCTTATTTCCTGGAAGCAATATCTCCATTAGCTTCTTATATAAAAACTCTTTAATTTCAAAACATGAAAAATTGTTCATAATTTTTTATCAGCTTCCATAAGATCTTTCAGGTATTGACTTTTTTTAATGAGTTTTGCTTGTTATGTTCATGTTCTATATTTCTTTTTTGTATTATTTTTTCCACAGATCTCATGCTAATTTTTTAATTATCGTTCATCACTGAAGGAGAGGGAATTTTCCCGAAACAATTATTTTTCGAAGGATAATGTGGAAAGGGATCAGATAAATAAACCTCTTTATAAATATTACTTTGTACACATGGGCAAAAATTTTATTATCAATTTCTAAAGGTAAATTTGATTGTTATCTGACTATTTACGTTTAATAGATATGGTCTTAATGTTTTCCAAAATGGCCGTAAACAATTTTTATTTTCACCAACAACTGTAAGTCACTTCTTCTTCTTGACTTTCTTTTGTTTATGCTTCCCTCTACTTGCAATGCACCCTGACCTTCAGTTGGGAGAGAAAACTTTTCCTGACTTCCCATATATCATAGGCACAATCATTACGTCTTACCATCTCCTTATGGGGTTCCTCCTCCACCCCTCCCCATCCCTGAGTAAACTTTTACCTTCTTTAGGACTGGGACTTTGTCTTCCTTTTTTATATCCTAAGTTCCTATCCAATTTTCTGGCACATACTAATTGCCAAAAAAAATAAATAAATCTGATTGATTTATTTATACTTTCATTTTAACTTGACTTTTGCCAAAACCACACTGTGATCAACAGCATCCCCAATCAGCCAGATATTATCAGGTTTGATGGCTGAGTTCACATCCTTCCTCTGAAATGTTATCACAAATATATACAGGATGAAGGCAACTCAAAATTACTCACCCATGAGGACATCACTGATAAATAGTAAAAGCAGAATAGGAACCCAGTTCTTCTCTCTACAAATCATAATTGTTTTCACTATTACTTTCCTTGGTTAAACTAAAAGACTCAAGTCTAGGTCAAAAATCTATTTTACATACTTGAAGTTATAATTATCCTTCAAATTACTTTTGCAAATGCCTCTTACTTATTTTAATACTGGTAAAATTATGGTGTATGGTTTGCAGAGACATTAATAATAAGTTCTAATTCATATGAGATTTTAAAGCTTGATCCAAATATAGTTTTTATCTATGCAACCAAAGTTTGACGTAGAATTAACAAATCCTAAAAGTATTGTGTAATTTGCTGATTAAATTAATTAAGATGCAACTAACCAACTGTCAATAATCATGGCTAAAATGCAATTCATATTCATGTAAATAATCTTACAGAACCCCTTGGTTTTTACACAATATAGACTATTTTTAGACAATCCATTCTAAGGCAAAAACGACTTGGAGTTTATTATAGTAATTTAATAGGTGTTATTAACATGGCAATTTCAATTCTCTGGGAAATGAGAGGAAACTTTTTACTTTATATGAAAAATATGTATGCTTTAAAATTAATACTTTAGTTTAATTCAGATTACTGAATAAACCTTGAATCTAGGAAATCTAGTGAGGTTATCACAGAGCTCTGTATTGAGTGAAATAAATCATTCAGTTGTCAAAATGTATACTTTCATTTTAACTTGACTTTTGCCAAACCACACTGTGACCAACAGCATACCCAAACTGCTAGATATTATCAGGATTAATGACTGAGTTCAATTCCTTCCTCTGAAACGTTATGATTTATTAAGACAAAGTTTCCTATAAAATTATTTTAATTTCATATATTTCAGTCACTTGAGATATGTATATTATTTTTTTAAATTTCAGAATACTATGGGAGTACAAATATTTTGGTTACATATAATAACTTTGTCTTGCCCAACCCAGGGATACAAGCATGCCCTGCCCCCATACAGTGCACTCCACATCCATTAGTTGTGAGATTACCCACCCCCACTCACCCCCTCACCTGACCATTACCCAGTGAATATTACTTCCATGTGAGCACCTTAGTGATGATTGGTTAGTACCAATTTGATGACAAATATATTGGTGCTTGTTTTTCCATTCTTGTGATACCTGATTTAGAAGGATGGGTTCTATTCACTCTAATGATAGTTTCCTTGGCAGTGCAGAAACTTTTTAATTTGATTAGATTCCACTTATTTATTTTTGTTGCTGCGGTGATTGCTTTGGGAAGAACCTTAAATTTAATATAGATCCCAAACAGAAATCTTGATCCTGTTGCTCCACCCTGTTCCTCACCCAATCTTGCCATTCAAGTGTTCAGGCCCAAACCCTAGGGTATCATCCCTGCTTCCTCCTGATTCCTCCGACAATACATTGATCCCTCTGTAAATCCTGTGGGCTTTGCCTTCTATCCCAGCCTAACCTCTCACCATCTCCAAGGCACCATCATGACCTCTTGTCTGATTCAAGTGCTGTTTAACTGTCCTCCCTGCTTCTGTTCCTGCCCCCTAGTCTATTTGCCACAAAATGGCAAGAGTGATCTTTTCAAAACATAATTTATGGCACTTCATTATTCTACCTAAAACTTCCAATGGATTCCAATCATGATTAGAATAAAATTCAAATTTTGCACTGACTTTTCCGATAGTCTGGCTTGCCCCCTTACTTTTCTTTGGTCTCCACTTACACGTCACTTCCTCAGAGGCATTTATGTGATCGCCTTACCTCAAATAGCACCACCCCCATCACTCTGTTTCCTTGTCTTGCTTTCTTTTCCATTGTAGAACCTATCACATCTGTTATTATTTATCTGAGTCCTTGCTTTTGGTCTGGCTCCTACATTTAGAATATAAGCTCCATAAGAGCAGGGGTGTTGTTTATTTTTTTTTTCACTACTGGTATATAGTATTTAAGCGCTCAATAAATACTTGTTGAATGAGTGGCTGCATCCAGAGAAAAAACAATCAGGATAATTTAGAAACCAGAGCATCGCTTATAAGAAAGAAGACCCCAAAGGTGTCACCACTGTTTTTATCTCAAACTAAAAGAGTATTGCCTTATTTGAACCAAAGAAATAAGCACTAAAGCTAAGGGGCTAAAGTTACAGAGACGCAGGAGGAAATTTCTAAAAACCAGAATGCAAATAAGCTGCCTCACGAAGCACGGAGCTATTAGGTATTCAGTTCAGTGATGAGAGGACCAATGTCTATTGGTAGTCTGCTATATACCAGGTTTTGTATTAATACAAGGCCCTCAATATAGAGTAGATACATTGCCTTGTTTGTTTAAAGTTCACATCTATATGAGGTACATTTGATTATTTCATTCCCATTTTATAGATGCAGAAATTAATCTCACATGTCCAAAGTGGAGCCTTTTCGATGTACCATACTGCTTCCTAACGCTTCTGTATAAGCGAATCCTTTCTGACAGGGGTATCGTATAGTAGCAATTTGCAAAATGTGGTCCACAGACCCCTGGAAGTCCCCAAAACTCTTTCAGGTGTTTAATGAGGTTAAAACTATTTTTATAATACTAAGACATTATTTGCTTTTTCACTCTCATTTTCTTATGAATGTACACTGGAGTTTTCCAGAAGGTATATGATATATGATGAATCACTGTTCTGACAGATAACAGAATGTGTGCTTGTATATTCTTTTGTTTCTAATATTTCTCAGGTTAAGTTTTTTATATGGTAAATATTGATAGATATACATCACAGAAACAAATGTACTTTGGTTGGGGTCTCAATAATTTTTGAGGGTGTTAAGTAGCCTGAGATCAAAAAGTTTGACAACCAGCAGGGCGAGGTGGCTCATGCCTGTAATCCTAGCACTTTGGGAGGCCGAGGTGGGAGAATTGCTTGAGGCCAGGAGTTTGAGACCAGCCTGAGCAACAGCGAGACCCCGTCTCTAGAAAAAAATAGAAAAATTAGCTGGGCGTGGTGGAGTGTGCCTGTAGGTGCAGCTACTTGCGAGGCTGAGGCAGGAGGATGGCTCGAGCCCAGGAGTTTGAGGTTACTGTGAGCTAGGCTGTCGTCATGGCACTCTAGTCTGTGCAACAGAGCAAGACTCTGTCTAAAAAAAAAAAAAAGCTTGAGAACCAATATTGAACAGGAATAGGGGGTCTGAAATTCAAAGGCCTCTGAAGTGCCTTCCAACTCAAAGATTCAAGGATTTCAATTGAATTGTTTGGAAAGCAGAGTTAACCTCAAACTGTTTTGGTTAAACTCTCAAGTGTGACAATTCTTTGTTAAATGTCCATGTCCTCTTCACTATCTTGATCACAATAATGGAATTTTCCTTTGAAGACCCAGCATCCTGTATGACCTCAGAGTCATCAGACTCTATGACTAGGGATGCAGAAAGTGTAATAATCAAGTGTGCTCATTTTCAGTATCCTCTGTTAGTTTTCCTCTGGGAATTATTTTACTTGGTGCTTTGTTGCAGATGTTTGTTTAGTTTATAAAGTTAAAAAATCACTGATGTGGGTTCTCTTGTCTTCTTTTTTATTTTAGTTTTGGTTTTGTTTTGGGTTTTTTTTTTTTTGGCTTTTTGGGGTATTTTTGAGTACAGTTTTCTTCTAATAGTCAAGTAATGAAGGAAGGATAGTGGGCAGAAAGAATGGTTAGAGAAGAGAACTTTCCTTAACTAAACACCTACTATATGTCAGGTACAATATAATATGCTTTAGTTGTCGTTTACTGAGTATCTACTATATACCAGTCACTTCACTCAGAGCTATATATGCATTATCTCCAATTCTCACAATGATTCTGGTATATAATAATATAGATATTATCAAGTATATGATATACTAGCTGAAAAAAAATGACTGCAATACCTTCCCTACATCCATGTGTTTTGGTAGTCCCTTCCCACACCTACTCTGGGCTTGGCCAAATGACTTGCTTTGGCCAAAGGGACAATAGCAAATATGAGCAAACAGAGCCATGAAAAGTGATTGCACATTAGGTCTTGCACTGTCTCGATGCCCTTAGTAACCCTGCAGCCACCACTGCATAAATGAGCCCAGGCCAGTCTACTAGATGATGAATGGCACATGGCCCCGTTACTTCCATAGCCCCTGCTGACAACTAGCCAACCACCAGACTTTTGAGTGAGGCCATATACTACCAGTTGATGTAAATGGATGAGTAAACCCAGGCGACACACAGTTCCAGTTCAATCTACCGAAAGTACCAACCCACAAAATCATGTGCACATAAATAGTTCTTGTTTTAAACCACTACATTTTGAAGTGGTATGCAACAAATGTTAACTGATAATAATGTCCATTTTACAAAGAAGGAGCCGGAGGCTCAAAGAAGTTAACTTTGCTGAGATCATTCTACATGCGATCTCATTTTGCCCTGTTGTATGCGGCAGGATAAGAATTTTAAACCTAGGTCTACTTATTACTTCATTTAATCTTTCAATCTACTCTATGACATAGGCATACTATCATTACTCTCATTTTAAAGATGAAAGAAACATGTACATGCGGGCTAGGCAATCTGCCTAAGGTCATGCAGGTAATAAGTGGTAAAGCCAGGATTTAAACCCAACTATGTCTGATTTCAGAGATTGTGCTACTTGCACAACTCCAGCCTGTGGGTTCTGGTTAGTTGAAGGTTCCAGTTAGCTGATTCTTCCCTATAGAAGAAATGATTTGCTCTAACACTGTTATTAGTAACCAACAAGATTGCATCTGAGAATGTACTGCACAACTCTAAACACACAAACACAAAGAGTATAAAGGAGAA
Source organism: Avahi laniger (assembly GCA_963575035.1). Lineage (NCBI taxonomy): Eukaryota > Metazoa > Chordata > Mammalia > Primates > Indriidae > Avahi > Avahi laniger. The sequence continues at coordinate 14,929 of CAUYSK010062147.1, read as the reverse complement.
AGGGCAATGGAAATGGAATAAGACTTGGGAATTTGAATTATTTTTTTTTTTAAAAAGACACAACAACAAAACATTAGAAAGTAGGTCTGGTTTTATAAATAGTAGATAAGGAAAACTCATTAAAATAACTAAAGCACTAAGAGGAATATAAGACAGGAGCTTATGAAAAAGGGTATTTTAAACTGGAACCAAAGTAGCCAGCAGGCACCTACTTGGACCATGGAGGAAAGTGTTCATTAACACTAAAAGCACTGCACTGGCTGCCCATCATATTCACAATGTGTCCTTCTGCTGACTTTCTGCTGTCTACATGCTGCTTGGCATTGGAGTTATTTAGGTTGGAAAAAAGAATGTGGAAAGAGGGAGCATTAACACCTAGTGAAGATGGCATGGGAAGAGCACTGGACTGCAACTAACTAGCCAAGTGACCTTGGGCATGTTACTTAACCTCTACGGATCTTAATTTCCTATCTCTAAGATCCCTTTGCTGCTCTAAAATGGCAAAATTCTATGATTATGTTAAAAGGAAGTTGGTGACCAGCAGTGATCTATCACTGCTGAGGACCAAAAAAAGAAGAAATGAGCTCAGATAATAATGTTCTTTCATTCACTCAACAAGCATTTACTGAACACCTACTATTTGTTCTAGACTTTGTTCTTGTCCTTGAAATAATAATCCAGTGGATGAAAGGAACATGCCAACCAAAAATTACAATTCAATGTGATAATCCCTACAGTAGTTACACGAAGCATAGACGAGGCATGATTAATGACAAGAATGCAGATACTTACTAGCTGCACGACCTCAGGCAAATCACTTAACAGCTCTGAGCCTCAGTTTCCTTGTGTGTTCTCACAGAATAGACTCTGAAACTACAGTGTAAGCTGCCTATAGGCTTGATTATGAAACTTTTACAAAGGCAAAATATAGTCAACTGGGGACTGAAGCCAGATTGAAAAGGATTCCTGGGGGGACAAGATGTGAGCAAGAAGAGACTGTGCAGACACATGTTTCAAGGTTGGCTGTAAGGAGGAATAGGGAGGAAATGCGGTAGTAGCTAAAGGAGGATGTAGAGCCAAGGAAGAGTTGTTTTGTTTTATTTTTTAATAGAAGTCATATAACATGGTAATTGTTTATGTAAACAGTTATATCTCCCAGAAGACAGGGAGATATTGATAATGCAGGGGAGAGAGGAAATAGCTAAAGAACCTAAGTCCCTATGGAGACAAGATTGGAACGAATCTAGGAGGGATAGGCCTGTTATAAGAGCACATTCTCCTATCAAGAGAATGGACAATTCTCCATTGCAAACAGGGGAAAGACAATGATTCCAGGCATAGTTAGGAAGGTGGATTTAGTGTTGGGAAGATGACAATGTTCCTATTTTCTGGATTCTGTGTACTCAGTGCCATGTGGAGTGAGGTCATCAGTGAGCATAAGAAGGAAGGAGGGGTGGAGAGGCAGGTCTGAGGAGAGAGGAAGAAGGGGTCATCTCAGAGAATTGTCTTCAGAAAACCTTCACTAAGGAAGGGTCAGGGAAGTGGTGGACAGCGTCAGGTGTCCATGTGAAGTCAGTGATGAGTGAAGACAGTCAGCCAAGTTGTGAAAGTCTCAGCTGCAAGGAACAGGAGGTGAGAGGGAAGGAGGCTAGGATAGCTAAGGGTCAAGGTATGACAACTCAGTGGGTATGAAAGACAGAGAGAGAAAGGAAGAGTGGCTCTGGCAACACTATGGACTCTAAGCTGGGGAAAAAGCAAGTATTAATAGCTAAAATAGTGAGAGTCAGTGGAGTGGAGGTCCAAGGTGATGAAGTTGAAAAACTTCCACAGCGGAGGTCAAGATTTGCAAAATAATGCAGTTTCTGGTGATGAAAAGGGCTAGTGTATGACCAAGTGAGTGGGTAGGGGATGTGGGGGGGGGGGTGGAGGAAAAGACCATGGAAACAAAAGGATCAAGGAAGGGAAAAGCCATGATAAGGAATGGGTCATCTGTGTGAATGTTGAAATCACCAAGAATGATGACCAGAGTCAAGGTGAAAAGGATAACAAAGCCCAGAGGGAAAGGCTCCCCGAGGGGAATTTCTACAAATCCCTCAGAATGCTGGGGGTGATTAGGCTAATCGGGGCACAGATCTCAGCCATTCTGGGGCCCTGCCTCCTTCCCTATCCTGTGCCTAGGCTCAGGGGATACAATACACCTCACAGCCGGTCCACTCTCCTCTCCTCCCACTCTCAAAATCCTCCACTCTCAGTCAACTCCTCTCTAAATTTCCTGTAACTGGGAACTTTTTTAAAACAAAGGCCTCCTGGGGCAAGTAAAGCTCTGACATCCTTGACACAAAGATGTTGAAGTCCTGAAGAAGGAGCACAATGGAGAGCAACAGAGTAAACCATGAACTAGGTCTTCAATATTTGAGGGGAAGTAGCCAGGAGGTTGGTTGGTGACAGCACTGAGGAGTGGGTAGGGATGGGGCTTTTGTAGGATAGAAAGAAGACAATAATCCCAAAGGGATTTGGGGGAGCAGTGGGAGCCCCAACCTCACCTCCAGGCAACATATTTAAGAGGCGGCCAAGGTTTCAGTTACGGCAGGAGGTAGAGGATATAAGGATACGGGGACTTTGGCCATCACAGACAGGCATTTGTAGAAGGCACAGTAAGGACTTGGGAGGAAATGGTTTATGTCTGATTGGAAAATGAATAGAGCAGTCTGGAGGGTGAACAGTGGCCAGGGAGGCTTTGGGAGGTGATTGGATTCCTTTGATAGTCTCTTAGAGGAGGGTGATCAGTTTGTTTTAGGATCAAAGCCCAGAATATTTCATTCAATGATAGTCTTCATCTCTGCATCGGCCATGTTTTTGGCCCACATCAGGCAATGTGAAGCACTGAATAAGGATTCCCATGGTGAGAGGGCCACAGCACCTGGGGCAGCAGTTCCCTTGAGGCCAGCACAGTGGGATGGTATTGGCAACCTGCAGAGTGCAACTCCTCAGACCTCGCCCAGTGACATGTCTGGCGGCAGCGAAAGCCTATGCCTTTGTTTACTCTTAACAGTGTGACTTGAACCAGATTCATTTCTGTCCATAACACACCTGTCAGGAGGACTGGTATGGATCCTTTCTCAATCTCAGCTCCCTCCCATTCACTAGGCCAGTTTTGTAAAGACAGGGACAAGTGGGAGACATGTACGGTGGGAGAACAGGAAAATACTTTGCTCCACATGACCTCTGGCCTCATCGGCAAAGGGAATTTCTCACAGCAAGGGAAGCTCAGCATTACGCCTCCCTCCCTGAGTAGCTGGACTTTGTCACCGTTGTCCATTCAGTTTAAACCAGCTTGGGGGCAGCTCTGTGGCCTGGCTGACAGGTAGATGAGTCCCAAGTCCCTGAATTTCAATAGGCAGCTAGAATGCTGCCCCAGCTTAGGGCTGGACTCCGAGAGGGGAAGAACAGGGCTACATCTAGGCCAGTCGCCCATCTCCAACAGGTGATGACATTTACTTTATCAGTGGGCAGAGTCACCTCTACCTCTGTCTACGTTGGTTTCTTCCCAACCTCTGGGATGGTACATTTCAAGATCTCTAGGCATATATATCTGCAAGTCCAACCAGGCTATAATCCTTAGCAGTATTAGCACATCTAACAAGTTCTCAGATGACACTGATGCTACTGCTCCAGGACCACACTTTGGGGACCACAGGTCTACATTAGAACTTTGCCTCTATTTGCTCTCTTTGCTAATAAACTCAGCTTCCCGGCCCAGACCTTATTAATTGAAAGTAACTGAGCACTAAATTGCCTGAAACCAGCTCCCAGCCCCACTTCTCAGCTCTGCCAATGACACCACAGGCTCCTGATCACTGGGGCTTGAAATCTCTGTCTCCCTTATTCAGTTCCTGTCTATATAGTCAGCCATGAAGTCATTTGAAAACTTCCTTTAAAATGCCTCACACCTTTCCTCCCATGCCAATTCCAACATTCTGGTTCAGGCTGTATCATCTCACACCAGCTTAGCCCCTGACGCCGGTCTCTCCCCTTCCAACCCATCTGGTAGACCACCACTGGGCTAGACTTCTGATCTCCATGGCTTCTTTGAGTTTGAACCTCAGTACTCCTTTCAGTATGTTTCCAAATTAGTCCAACAGCCTTCCATAAATCCTGCTCCAACATCTTCTCTGCCTCTCCAAAGCCTGGCTCTACCTGCTAGCAGATGGTTCTCCAGATGTGATCACAATGAATATCTGGATCAGATAACAGCTGGGGCCTGTGATGAAAATGCATATTCCTGAGCCCCACCTCAGACCTACCCAACCCAAACCTCTAAGAGCAGAGCCTAGGAATCTGCATTTTTACCAAGCTGCCCAAGGAAATTCGGTGCATGCTAAAGTTGAGGAACCATTTCTCTAGTTTCCTACTGTAAACAGAATCCATCATTCTGCATGTTATCTATTGCTGTAACAAATCTCCCCAAAATTTAGTGGCTTAAAACAACACACACTTTTTCTTTTTGAGACAGAGTCTCACTCTGTTGCCCAGGCTGGAGTGCAGTGGTGTAATCATAGCTCACTACAGCCTCTAACTCCCGGGCTCAAGCGATCCTCCTGCCTCAGCCTCCCAAGTAGCTAGGACTACAGGTGCACACAACCACACCTGGCTAATTATTTATTTATTTATTTATTTATTTTTTTGGTAGAGACAAGGTCTCGCTATATTGCCCAGGCAGAATACACACTTATTATCTCACCATTTCTGTGGGTCAGAAACCCAGGCATAGCTTAAGTGTGTCCTTTGGCTCAGGGTCTCTGAAAGGCTGAAATCAAGGTGTTGGTCTGGCCTGCAGTCATCTCAGGGCTCAACTAGGAGAAGATCTGCTTCCAAGTTCATTCACATGGCCTCTGGCAGGATTCAGTTCCCTGCAGGCTGTTGGACTGAGGGCTTCAGTTCTTCACTGGCTGTACAAGTAGCTGCCCTCATTTCCTTCCCATATGGAACTCTCCATTGCTCAGTCCACAATTTAGCAACTTATTTCACATTTCATTAGAGCAACCAAACAAACGGAATCAGAGAGAATGAGTAGCAGCAAGACAGAAGTCACAGTCTTTTGTAACCTAATAATGGAAATGACACCATCACTTTGGCTGTATTCAATTTGCTAGAAGGAAGTCACTAAGTCCAGCCCACATACAAGGTGGGGGGAGGAAGGGATTACACAAGGATACGAATACCAGGAGGTGGGGAACCACTGAGAGCCCCCGCCACACCTTCTTCAACATCGAATACATACAAGTTAGCCCATGTTCTTGCCTATTTACCCAGCGACTGCAGAAGAATTAGAAACAACAGCAGTCTGGTTCACAAGGAAACAATAGATAAATGTATGATTTACCCTAGTGTGACTCCTTACCTTATAAAAGTCAGATTTTAGTGAGGGAGAAAGCAATTGACCAAGGCCCAAAGTGGGTATTTGGGACTTTCTGACAAACACATATTCATCAGTTGAGCCAGTTTTCAACCCTGTTGCAGATTAGAATACCTGGGGACCTTTTTTTAAAAAAAAATACTGATGCCCAGGGTCCCATGACAGACCACTGAAATTGGGATTTCTGAGGTTAGAGCAAAAGATTCAGCATTTTTAAAGAATTATTTTGGTTTCGTTTTTTAATTTCTTATAGAACTGGCATTTTTAAAAGATCTGTAGGTGATTCTAATGTACAGTAGGTATGAAAACCCCTGGGCTGGCCCATGCTTCCACCCTCACTTGTCTTTTTGAGAACTGTTATATGGAAACAGCTTCTGCTTGGGATAGGTTGGAAGTCTCTTCCACCTGATTTGGGAATATCCCATGAAGGAGAAAAAATTGGACGCCAAGTTTGAAAAACAGCAGGGGAAGCCTCTTAGTAGAAGCTGACAGAGGTGGCCTGAGAGAGGGCATCAGGTTTGAGACATATCTAGGCCAGAACAGGAGCACACAAAGTCAATAAGTGTTCGGTCACTGCCTGTTATCAACCTGGTAATGGGTTAGGAACTGCAAGCAGAAGAAAGAAATAAAAGATATGTCCCCTGAGACGGAGGTTGCAGATTGGCAGCCTGTGGGTCAGATGTGGCTCACAGATGTGTTACATGCACGTGTGTGTGCATGTGTGGCATGTGTGTGTTGTTCACTGCAATCAAAGTTTACATAAATGAATGTTTCTACATGCAAATTATTCACATTTGGAATAAAGGTAAGAGAATTTAACACGCATCCTTGGTATATTAAATTCTGAAAGTCTGTATTTTTCTTCCAACAGTCTAATAACTTCACTGAGGCATTAAACTTTAAAATATATATAAACCAACACTTTAAACTTATTTGCTACCAAAGACATCAGGAAGGGAGGCAGTTTCTTATTAACAACACTGAGAATTAACATAGAAAATGAAAGTCCATAGGCTTACATTGAACAATATCTAGGCCAGGCACGGTGGCTCACGCCTGTAATCCTAGCGCTCTGGGAGGCCGAGGCGGGAGGATCATTTGAGCTCAGGCATTCGAGACCAGCCTGAGCAAGAGCGAGACCCTGTCTGTACTAAAACTAAAAATATATAGAAAAAATTAGCCGGGCATGGTGGCACGTGCCTCTAGTCCCAGCTACTCAGGAGGCTGAGGCAGGAGGATCGCTTGAGCCCAGGAGTTTGAGGTTGCTGTGAGCTAGGCTGACGCCACGTCACTGTAGCCTGGGCAACAGAGTGACACTCTGTCTCGAGAAAAAAAAAAACAATGTCTAGAATTAGCACCATATCAATAAAATTCACTCAACAAATATTTTATAAGTATGTGAATTAAATATTCTTACCTATAATTTAATGCTTCCTATCAATAGATTTTTAAAAATCTGGCATACTGATTTTTAAAAATTGAAATTTGTTGTCAATATTTAAAATAAGGAAAGTTCACATAAAGATCCAAAATTGAGACCTCTCTCTTAAAAATTGGTAGCTCTGATGGACATACTTGAAACTCGGACTTGGGGTGGGAGGGGGGCAAGGACAACATACGTAACCTAAACATCTGTACCCCCGTAATGTGCTAAAATAAAAAAAAAATAGTGAAAAACAAAAAAAAAAAAACAACAAAAACAAACAAAAAAATTGGTAGCTCTGATTCTCACATGGTAACAAATGGCAGGAGGTGAATAGCGGTTATCTCCCCCTTGTCTCCCAAAAAGGACATACCTCCCTCTTGGACATCCTCTGCCTTGCCCCAGCACACATCTGGAAGGCAGTACAAGAGAGTAGTTAAGCGTATAGACTCTAGAGCCAGACTGTTTTGTGTCCAAAGGTTACTTCTGTCACTGTCTAATGATGTGACTGGGGTAAGTTATTTGACATCTCTGTGTTCCGGTCTCTTTTTCTGAAAATCACGAGTAATAATAAAACCTACTTTGCAGAATCATTTAAGATGATTAAGTTAGCTGGTGCAGATGAAGAGCTGAGCACAGTGCTTAGCGAAAAGGTAGGCACACAGCAAATGTTAGGTATTGTGATTTGAGTCAAGTGCAGTATAACACAGTTGTGAAGAGCACTTACACCGGCAGAAAGACAAAAACTGCGTGTTCTCACTTATATATGGCCTCAAAAACAATGAAACTCATAAAAAGCAGAGAGTAGAATGGTGGTTACCAGAAGCTGGGGGCAGGAGGAATGGGGAGACATTGGCCCAACGGTACAAAGTTGCAGTAAGACAGGAGGAATAAATAACAAGTACTTAAGGTCACGGGTGTGTTAATTAGATAGACTCACTCATTCCATGGCGTATACATGTATCATAACATCACTGTGTACCCCATAATTATATACGATGATAATTTGTAAAAAAAAAAAAAAGAAAAAAAATTTAAAAATCAAAAGAAACCCATCACAAACAAAAAACAAACAAAAAAAACATGTGCACAGGAGTCAGGGCCGCAATCCCAGCTCTAAAAATTACTAGTTGTGTAGCCTTGAGCAAGTTACTTGCTATTCCTCAGTTTCCTTGTACAATGAGAATAGCAGTAATATGTAGGTTGTAAATTTGTTGTGAGAGGATTAAATAAGATAGTGTTTGTAAAATGCCTGGCGCAGAGTAAACACTCAGTAAAAGTTACCTATTCTTGTGATTCCTATCAGGAAACACACAAGCCACCAATGAGGAAGACCAAACCAAGAGTTCAGGCTGATTGGTAGATAGACTAAAATGACTGTGAGGAACAGGAGACAATAAAAAAGTTGTAAGGCACCTTTTTTTTTTCTTTTTTGAGACAGAGTCTCACTCTGTTGCCCGGGCTAGAGTGAGTGCCGTGGCGTCATCCTAGCTCACAGCAACCTCAGACTCCTGGGCTCAAGCTATCCTCCTGCCTCAGCCTCCCAGGTAGCTGGGACTACAGGGCATGTGCCACCATGCCCGGCTAATTTTTTCTATTTTTGGTTGTTTGGCTAATTTCTTCTCTATTTTTAGTAGAGACGGGGTCTTGCTCTTGCTCAGGTTGGTCTCAAACTCCTGAGATCAAATGATCTGCCCGCCTCGGCCTCCCAGAGAGCTAGAATTACAGGCATGAGCCACAGCGTCTGGCCCTGTAAGGCACTTTTGAAGTCCAAAGCAAACATTAGGGATTTGCTCCAGAGGCTGACTGTTTTTTTTTTTTTTAAGACAGGGTCTCGCTCTTGCTCAGGCTGGTCTTGAACTCCTGAGCTCCAATGATCCTCCCGCTTCAGCCTCCCAGAGTGCCAGGATTACAGGTGTGAGCCAACACAGCCAGCCTGAGTCTTTAGAGCCGAGGGAATTTACCCATTTAATCTGCCACTTGCCCAAGAACTTTGGGAACCCATTCTGTAAACCCAAATCCCTTGCAGGATTACCTACTGTCTTTCCAGCCCATGGATGTGACCAACATGATACACTGTGTCCTTAGACATCCAAGATAATTAAAGTACTAAAAATAATGGCTCCATAGATATGAATGTTCCTGAAACTGACAGACGTGATAAGTAAGGGAAGCAGAAATAACAGAGTGCAGGAGCAGCACTGCTGTGCAACCTCTCGTTGCCTGGCCTCTGACAAGGTAATCAAAACACACACAGAAGAGCTGCATTTTCAGGGGTGGGGGGTGACATTCATGCATTCATGGAAATCAAACTTTAACAACCATGAGACTGGCAGAGAAGAGAAAAGCTGGAGTCTGTTTCCCCAATACTGGGCTCCTCGGAATCCCGGGCAGGAATCGCTGGTAATTCGTGATGAGAGGGCTGGTATCCAATTCACCAAGGAAACCCGGGAGACAGTATGATCATAAAGACCTCAAGGCAGGTAAAATTCATGTCTTTATTTTCTATACACTCTCACCTCACGAGGCTGTTGCACATCATCTCACAGATTATCTAAAGGAAAGCATTAATCTTAGAGAGACTTTCCCTCCTGCACACCTCTGCCCATGCCTCTGAATCCCCTACGTCCTCGGATATATTCATGGAGTATGAACTCGTTTAATATTAGCCTAGGAAAAAAGCAATAAGAAAAAAACCTACAAAACAAAAATTAATATGGTATCTAAAACCATGTGTAATTCTAACAAAAATTCTGCCAATTTTCCTGAGATTTTCCATAGTAGTGGTCCCTGCATTGTATTACTGAACTAGCATGTGCTGTGCGAATTAGCCCCAGCAACATTTTAAGTCCAGGCTGTTTTGATCTTGCTTTCTAGAGTGCCCCAAAGCCACCTCTTCCCTAATCCTCACTCAGCTGGTGCTCGATTCAGCAAGTGAGAAAGAAGTAAACTAGAACTGAAAAGTAGATCTGCCAAAAGCCTTAAATGATTCATTCCGAGGTCAAGTGCTAGTGATCTGTGGATTAGCATGACTAATGGAAAGCTGGCTGTAACTCTCATTTATTAAGTGCTGCCCCATCCGGGAAAGGGCACCGGCCAAAATCAGGTTGGATGGTCAATGTTGAGCTAGCAATGGATGGAATTCAGAAGAAAAAAACTGAGCACTAATGTTAGCATCTGCTCTCCCCTCCCGAGTATCCAGAAAAGAGAAGCTAGCACTGCATTTCTAAATCAGTACTTCTCAAACTTTAATGTGCATACACATCACCTGGGGGTCTTATTAAAATTCAGATTCCTATTGAAGAGGTCTGCAGGGAGACCTGAGGTTCTGCCATTTCCAACAAGCTCTCAGATGCTGCTACCCCTGTTGGTCCCTGCATCCATATTTTGAATAGCAATAGTCTAAAGCCGGGGTCAGCAACCTCTGCCTGTTTTTATACAGCCTGTGAGCTAAGAATGGTTTTTAGATGTTTTAAATGGTTAAGGGAAAAGATCAAAAGAATAATATTTTGTGGCACGTGAAAATTAAATTTGAATGTCAGTGTCCACAAATGAAGTTTTATTCGTACACAGACATGTTCATTCATTTACACATAGTCTATGGCTGCTTTCTAGCTGAGGTGAGTATTTGCAATAGAGATCATATAGCCCACAGACCTAAACTAGGTAGAGACTTTCCCAGAAAAAGTTCATCAACCCCTGGTGTGAAGGATTAATGAAGGGGATTATGCTGTATCATTACACAGAGAGAAGGGCTTTGAGTTGGGAAGAGTTCTGGAAGCCACTGAGCCTGAGACAGATTGCCCTTCCTCCTGCTGAGACTAGACGGGGACAGAGAATTGGGTGGTAAAGCCAGTGCATCCTGTACAGGCACAGCACCCAAGCCAGGTCAGCAGTCAAAAGGGAAGACCTGGATGAGATGTATCTCTGACCACAGTCAACAAAACTCCGCATGCGATGGCAGCCTCTCGGAGTCCAAGAAGCAACAGAAAAGATGAAACCGCTAACAACTAAGGACTTGGCCCTCTGATTTTCTGGCACCACAAAATCCCAGGACTCTTCGATGACCTCATGGAGGAATGTAGAATACCATCAAAACAACCGAGATTTGGCTGGGCACGGTGGCTCATGCCTGTAATCCTGGCACTCTGGGAGGCCGAGGTGGGCGGATCGTTCTGAGCTCAGGAGTCTGAGGTTGCTGTGAGCTAGGCTGACGCCACGGCACTCACTCTAGCCAAGGCAACAGAGACTCTGTCTCAAAAAAAAAAGAAAAAAAAATAACCAAAATTTAATTTACTGCCCATACAACATATTGGGGGCTCTGAGAGGATTCCACTTAATTTATAGAAATAAAGGAACAGAACATATCTTGCCTATATTCGTTTTCTAGGGCTACTGTAACAAAATATCACAGACTGGGTAGCTTAAACATCAATTTATTTCTTACAGTTCTAGAGGCTGAGAAGTCCAAGATCAAGGTACTGGCAATGTAGGTCTTATTCTGAAGTCTCTTCTCTTTGGTTTGTAGGATGCTGTCATCTCACTGTGCGCTCACATAACCTCTTCTTTGTGCACAAGGAGAGAGAGGGAGAGAGGTAAAGGGGTGGGGGAGAAAGAGGAAAAAAGAGGAAGAGGGGGAGAAATGGGGAGAGGGGGAGAGGGGGAGAGAAAGGTGCTCCCATGCTCTCTGGTGCCTTTTCTTATAAAGACATTAATCCTACATTTAACCTTAATTACTTCCCTAAAGGTCTTACCTCCAAATACAGTAACATTGGAGGTTAGCGTTTCAACATATGGATTTAGAGGGGGAAACAATTTGGTCCATAGCATGGTCCTTATTGATGTGGACTGAAACTCACACTTGCTATACCCATTTATATCCCTGATCTAGTGGGTAGACAGAGAAGACAACTAACTTCTGGTCTGATTTGATGTGAGGACACAAAGAGGAACCCTTATCTCAAGTTATCTCCTCCTGACCTGCCACAGGCCCCCAAGCCCAGTATCAGAACTATTGCTTTAAGTGAAAGTTACCAAGCTCAAAGGTCTAGGTCAAATTGTAAATTCACTGAATAGAATAACTACAGTTTACCCTAATGGCAGAAGAAACTCCCTCAGAGGCCTGGAGTGCACAACCCAAATCGTCCTGGACAAGAAATAAGAGAGTCATAGCTAACAGCATGGACTACCATGTACTCAGCTCTTTGACCTTGGAAAAGTCATTTAACCTCCCTGTGCCTCAGTTTTCCCATCCATAAAATGGGGATCAAAAATGGTAACCTATCTCTTAGGGTTGTTGTGAAGATTAAACTAATTACCATATAGCAAGCACTTAGAATAGAACCTGGTACGTAGTAAGCATTTGATGGGCGTTAGCTATTAATTCTTCTTAAAGATTTGAGGAAATTTTGCATTCTATTCCAGAATATATTCAAATTAGTTGCCACCAAGAAAAAGTGACTGTCCAGGAAGAGGCTATGCATTGCCCTCTGCCACACTGCCATGTACACCCAGGATTTGCAGAGTCCAGTTTGACAAGCATGAAGCCAAGGACAACCTTTGGAAACAGAGGGAAAGACACTAAGAAACAGAAATCAGGCAAAGACAGGCGATCTGAGAAAAATCTAGATCTTGGAGTTTTGTCCAGAAAGAGCTAGTCTAGATAAAACAAGTAGGGCAGGGTGGAGGCGGTGTAAGGGAGCTGGGCCCCAGAGAAGAGAGGAGTGGTTTGAGGCTGCTTGAGGTTTGAGACCTTCCTTTTGTGAGCTTCTCTGGGTCAGAAAGATCTTTCAGCATTCCAACCCCAAACCTGCTCTGCCCCAAACAGGGGCAAGAGCTTTGCCTAAAATATCTAGAATACTGGGGAGTTTGCAACAAAAAGGGCCATTTTCTCTTCCCTGAACAAAGCAAAGCAATGCAGCAATAGCAACTGAGAAACTCTCGTCCTTCATTCAGAAACAACAAAGGAAATTATCCTTAGGAGACACAAACCCATGTACAATAGACTAATGGGCAAAAGATTTGCCAGGCAGTAAGCCCTTTACTCAGTATGCAAATGAGTTGCATCGAAGGGAAGAAAGAATCAAAAACAGCTGTTCTGTTTTCTTTCTCCCACTGTTGACCAGGAGAAAACGATTTTTCAAGTGGTTAAAAAAAAATAAATGACTCTACAGCTATATTGCTCCGGCTGCAAAGGCATCCTCCACACTTGGATTTTTTATTGTTCCACTGTCCTGAATATATGTAATTATTCTAGGTCTGGTATTATCTGTTCCGCACAAACAGCAGAGCATCTTTCTGAACTATTGTCCTATACCACAAGGATCTACCAAAAATAAAATCCACAGAATATCAGGAAGTGAAAAAATGCTTCCATGTCTAATGCAAAATGTTCGAGAAGGAAGGCTCTGCCCTCACCATGCACATGGGCACACGCACCCATGCGCGCGCACTCTCTCTCTCTCTCTCTCTCTCACACACACACACACACACACACACACACACACACACACGCACGCACGCTCCTCAAGAGCTATACGCTTCCCTCAGGATTTGGGAAAGGAACATAATTACAGATCCTCAAACTCCTTCCACTGCATCATGCTTTGGCTGTACTGTAGGGATGTAGTCGCCACCCACACACAGCCTGGAAAGCGACCGGCTCGCCTTAGAACTGCCTCGCAAGCCATATGTGCCTCGCTTGCAAAGCCAACTATGATTTCCTCCTGGGCACATGGTTCAATATATGTTTTTGCACAGGCAGGTGTGGACGTGAAAGTCATTTTTCAAGAACTCAGATCCTCAGATATACATATTTATACACAGAGCGGTGCTACAGAACTTGCTATTGAGAGGGAGACATCTTGTGGATTATCTCAGAATTGAGCATTTCTGGAAGGCAGGCCGGTAATAGGAACAGCACCACCAATGATGGCAGCAGCCACCTTTTTTTAAGCACTTTCTATATGCCAGGCACAATACTAAGCACTTTACACGGATTATCTCCCTTAATCCTCAGCGTAAATTTGGGAAGTCGGGCTTATATTTTCTCATTACACAGATAGAGAAAATGAGGCTCAGAGAGATTAAATAACTTACCCAAAGTCTCACACCTAATAAGTGGAAGAGGGATTCAAATTCAGGTTTTACTGGCTCGAAAGTTAACCTTTCTTTATGTTGTATTCCACCGATACGCTTAGCAGTAGTGTGAGAACTGGCACCACCTAGGTCACCGGTTAAGAGTACAGGCTCTGGCACCACAGTGCTGGAGTTTGATTCCAGCTCTGCCGGGTGTCCTTGACAGGAGACATATCCAGATGACCCTGTTGGCTCATTTCCTCCTCCTTTACGGTAGTTTAGCAGAGAGCTGGCCCGACTGCACTGAGCCTGTCTTCAGATAGAAAAAGCCTTTGGCTAATGTCACCATTACTGGTAGGCAAGGCTGTTCCTAGGGCCTTCGGTATGCAACTCCTGGCCCTCCATGTGCCTGTTCCCTAGTGTGTCCCTGGGGTGGGAGATTCCTTGATACAGTTCCTGTCACTTAGAAAAACTATGTGTTCCCTAGCTTCTCTTAGGCTGACCTATAAATATGCAATACAAGTCGGGGAATAGGGTTCACTCTCGCTCGTGGAGTGTTCTCTGTCCCAAGTCTAGTGTGCTGGCCCAGGGAGACCCTGCTCCTGCTGGAACCCTGGCCACAGTGCATACGGAACATCTCTGCCTAGCCCGTGATGTAGCATTATGAGAGTTCTAGGAACTGCATGCACACGGCTACTTCTTTGTAAATACCACCCACACAGAAGCCAGATGTTATACCTGTACAGTGTGGTACTAGTGGTACAAGTCCATGGACCCCTTGCATGACGAACCTTGAACGTATGGTAGTTGACCCTTGAACAATGCGGGAGTTGTGTATACCAACCCTCCCGTGCAGTCAAATATCCATGTATAATTTTTTTTTTTTTTTTTTTGAGACAGAGTCTCACTTTCTTGCCTGGGGCGAGTGCCGTGGCGTCAGCCTAGCTCACAGCAACCTCAAACTCCTGGGCTCAAGCGATCCTACTGCCTCAGCCTCCCAAGTAGCTGGGACT
>CAUYSK010062146.1:0-28618 GCA_963575035.1 Avahi laniger | reverse complement strand
AGTGAGTGCCATGGCGTCAGCCTAGCTCACAGCAACCTCACACTCCTGGGCTCAAGCGATCCTTCTGCCTCAGCCTCCCAGAGTGCTAGGATTACAGGCGCGAGCCATGGCACCCGGCCAGTTCAATGACTTTTCAACAATTCCACAAGCAGTTATCTTTGAAAAGGTAACATTAAAACAATTTCAATCAAATCTTTGGGCTTAAAAATTTACCAGGTAGAAAAGGTTTCGTAACCAATTTCAACAACCTTAGATGCTTCTATATTTATATACATTATGTCTAAGTGACATCTCTGTAACTGTTTGTTCTCCACTTTTTCTATTGAGGTACCTCTATGAAAAATGAAGATTTAGTTGTTTGTCAACTCCACTGCCACCTTACTACATACACACATACTTTCTCTCTCACCTCTCCCCATCTTCTCAGTTATATACTTGAGTCTATCAATATTCAACATTTACATTGGCTAAAGAAACACTTTTTACAGCTACATGTGTTATATTGGTATAAAGTATATGTAGTATTAACATGTAGTATATTATGATTGTTTTTCCTTTCTTTACAACTTTTGCTTTCTTTTGAGGTAGTATTTTTCTAAAAATTAAAAAAAAATTTTTACATATCAATCACTTATTCACATCCAAACTCTCAGCTATATATTAAATAACCTCTTTTCATTCTGTTCATAAATTTCAGTTTTGATCTTTAAAAAGTTTGTCTTAAAAGAAGAAATAATAAAATTGTGTTTCTATTAAGTTGTTTTCATTAGTTTTTTGGTTATTTTATTTTTGCTTTTTCTGATGTCTGGTAGGCTCTGGATGTCTTTATATTTAAGAACAGAAGACCAAAAAGTTGTTTGAAAGTCCTTTGTCAAAGACGGAACTTGTTGATTGCAGGATACATGGCAGATTGATTCACTAGAAATTTCTAATAGTGAAAACTTGGCTGTCTACATTCTGGAAGCTGAGTAGGGGAAGAGGGCTTGATGGGAGATCCCAAACATTCAATATGCATACATGAACTTATTCCCCTGGCTTTTGAGTACTTATTTCTGCCTTTAACTGTGCCTAGTGTGTTCACCAATAAGCCCCTCTACTATACCCTCTCTAAAGAGTAAGTCTCTAGTCTTTCGTTAGAGTGGGCAAGAGGCAGTTGCCCAGCTTCACAGAGTTAAGGAGTACATTTGATTGCTTCTTAAACATATTTTTTAACATTTTTTTGGCTCCCTCTTTCCGTTAGCACCCAATTGTGAAGATACATAGAGGCACCAACTCCTGAGCTTTTGAGACTTTAGTGTAAAATAGTTGGTTCTCTGCTGTACCCCACTACCAGCTTTGAATTAGTTTTCTCTTGCACCCTTTGAAAAGTTTCGTTACTGCGGTCTCTCTTATTTTCACTGTTTTTGGTACAAATTTCTTCACTGTTGCTTTGGTCTAATTTTGGAAGGCAAAGAAAGTAGACAAGTATGTTTAACTTACCATCTTTACCAAGAAGTTTCCTAATACATTAAAACACTCAGGTACTGCTTTATTTTTATCTTATAGGCAAACTCTCTCCAGGGATCTCTCTATTCTTTGGTTCCAAAGTGGTCTAGGTGCCTTTCTTGACTTAAGCAATACAGCTATAATTCTGGGATCTCCCTTCATTATCAACCTGAGGGCTCCCTTTGCCTCTCTCCTATGTTGAATTCTTGTTTTTTAAGTCTCATATCTTCTTCCTTCCTGATTTACCACTTGTTTTCGCTACTTCCTTAGAAAGTGCTTTGAACCGGAAAAGTGTCTACCTTCACACTTAATTCGTATTTTGGTCAGTGCTAGGATTCTAGGTTGGCAGTCATTTTCTCTCAGAATTTTGAAGGCGTTGCTCTGTATTATACATTGTAAGATCTATAATCTTCTAGATTCCATTGTTGATAAGAATTCACACTATGACTCATGAAACTATTTGAACTTGACTTTTACCCACCCCCTCTAATGAATTTAAGGTTCCTCTCTGCTCCTAGTATTCTAATATTTCACAAGAATGTGCCTTACTGAGCCATTTTTATTCATGTGTTCACTCAGTGGGCCCTTTTAATCAAGAAAACTCATGTTCTTCAGTACTGATAAAACTTAAAATTATTTTAAAATAATTCTTTCTTCATTTCTCTTCCGTTCCTTCCTTTTCAAACTCTGTATTTTCAGATACTAGACCCACAGACCTGACTTTTCTAATTATCTTTTCATTGCTTATTTCATCCTTCCATTTTGTTCTATATTCTGGGAGCTTTCATGATTTTTATATATTACTTCTACTAAGTTATTTGTGCTATCATATTTTTAATTTCTAAGAGCAATTTTAATAGCTACTTGTTCTTATTTTAAGGCTGTAATATTTTCTATTACCTAAGAATATTAGTAAGTTTTCACGAAGTATTCTTCTCTTTGTGTAGTCTATTTCCTCTAAGTTCCTCTTTGCTTTGGTTTTTGTACTTTGTTGACTATCTTTCACAGCAACTTTCTTTCAATGACTAGTGATCCTTGATTATCTATTCTTATTTAAAAGTGAAGAACTAAATCACTGACTGGAAGCTCTGTGCTTGTCAATTGTTTGCTTCGCTGTCTGATGATCAGCTATGCTGCTCCATTTGAGTACTGCCAACTGTCAGTATTTTTAGGTCTTTTCTATTGGGCTGCTCATATTCCCTAGGAAAAAAATCTTCCAGTCTTCTACCTCCCAGAGGGCCTGCCTACTAACATTCGGGAGGCTAAGTGTGAAAAGGAGGCTCACTGCTTGATACACTGATTTTTACTTGATTTTTGTTTTTAGTACTTTTCCCTCAACAGTGCCTGGTGTCCCCCTCCTCCCTCCAGCTTAGCTCCAATTCAGAATTCTTCCAGTTGATCTTCTCCAGAGAATAAAATTCTGGTCTTCTTGGGGAAGAAAGATAACTGCCTATCTGCTGTTAGGGAGGAAATATAGACACTTCTTAAACAGAATTTCAACCAATTTTCCTATTTTCTATGTCACCTTCAGAAGTACTTGTTGTTGCCAATTGCAGCCTTTCTCGGGTTCTTTAGGGGAAAGTGGGTGGCTTCTCTGCTTGCTCTAAGGCTGCAGTCCCCAACCCCTGGGCTACAGACTCAATCCATGGCCTATTAGCATAGCAGGAGGTGAGCAGTGGGTCAGCAAGGCTTCATCTGTATTTATAGCCTCACCCCATTGCTTGCACCACCACGTGAGGTCTATCTCTGCACCTTCTAGTCCCCCAATCCCTCCATCCCCATTCACAGAAAAACTATTTTCCACGAAACCAGTCCTTGGTGCCAAAAAGTTTGGGGACCACTGCTCTAAGGTCAGATTTTAGCTTTCTCAGGCTTGCAAAGTCATTCATGTTTTTGGCTTCCAAACTTTTGTTTCTTCTGATCATTGTTCTTGGGAATTGCATGTTAAAAAAAATTCTCTTAAGTAATTTTAGTAAGATTTAGGGAGGGAGGAAAGATAAAAGGATATTTTCAATATCTGTTTTTTGTTAGTTGATTTTGAGCAATCCTTAATTCCTCTCAGCCTCAGTACCTCATTCATAAAATTGGAATAAATCTGTTTGTCTACTTTGCAAAGCTGTTATGAAACTAAAAAATGAAATAATAATATGGACAGCACTATAAAATACTATCAAAGTACAGAATTATTTCATCCTGATGCAGGGTTTCCAAAAGAGAAGTGTTAACTTCTTTCCTTAATTTTGGTGCCATTATTTTTAGACATAATGATTTAAAAAAAACCAGACCTTTTTCCTACACTATATTAGAATTTTTAAAAATTTAAACATGTCTTACCCAAAGGGTCCACAGGTAACTGGCTCTAAAGAAATGTGATGCATAAACAATCTTCTATCTTTTAATGTGCCTAGAAGAAAATTGTTTTACATTATATATTAATAAAAATCTAATAGGAGATTTTATTTTCCATATGCATCTTACTCTTACTGTAAATATTTACACAAAAATTTAAGACAATGGTAGACTTTAAAATTTTCAGTACATATAATGGGTGCTCAGTAAATGATAATTTTCTTGATTCACAAATTGATAATGACTGTATGTCAAATAACTCACAGTACAAACACACAAAAGAAATCAGTATAAATTTAATCAGTTGATGTTAACAATCATAACTCAAAGGCTTTAGCTATTAATGCCAATACAAATATCAAATTTAAAATTTAGTCTTACGAAGGTTTAGAAGCTAAGCTTAGATATTATTCATTTTCAGTATTTAACTTGTACCTATTAATCTTCAATAAGTCCATTAGTAGGGAATTAGTTGAATAAACGAGGATACATTGATCAAGCCACATGATCAACTGCTATGCAATCATAAAAAAGAATGAGGATGATCTCTGTATACTTGTTAAGTAAATTCTTAAGTAAACAACAAGCAGTAAACACGTGCAAATGGTGTATATACCATATCTTTTGAGTAAGAAAGATAATGAGCATACGTATACACATATTTGCTTATTTTTATAAAAAGAAATCTTGAAAGGATAAACCGAAAACCATAAGCCATTAAAAATAGTTACCTAGAGTGAGCAAGAGGTAGGGAAGGTGGTGAATAATAATATGGTGGGGATAGGAATAGAATCAAAACCTCTCTAAGTATACCTTCCTATAGTTTTGACAAATGAACTATTTTATTTATTCAAATGTAAAATTAAATGAGAAAAAGCAAATCTTAATATTGAAAACGGAAACAAACAAATCTAACCTAATTGTCAAATAAGTAACCACACACAGAATTATTACTTTGAGTGACATGTAAACACAGTACTTTGACTACACATTCTTAATGATATACAGGTTGAATATCCCTAATCTGAAAATCCAAACTTCAAAAATTTTTGAGTGCCGACATGACTCCACAAGTGGAAAATTCCACACCTGACCTCATGTGATGGGTCACAGTTAAAACTGTTTCATGTACAAAATTATTTAAAATATTGTATAAAACTACCTTCAGGCTATGCGCATAAGGTATATATGAAACATAAATGAATTTTGTGTATAGACTTGGGTCCTATCTCTACGATATCTCATTATGTATATGCAAACATCCAAAATTAAAAAAAAAAAAAAAGTGAAATTTGAAACACTTCTGGTCTCAAGCATTTCAGGTGAGGGATATCCAACCAGTATATTCTAAGGACAAAACCTACAAAGAATTCTTAAATTTCTCTTAGTAGTTTTATTGTTAGTGGTGATTGTAAATTTAAAATTATTACATATATACTGTAGGACAGTGATTCTCAAAGGATGACCCGTGGAGCCTGGAGGGCAGGGTACCTACAACTGTTTTTGGGAATCCAAGTTGTCAAAATTGTCTTAATAATAATACAAAGATGTTATTATATATGTCCTTTTCACTGTATTGACATTTGCACTACTAGTGTATTCTGCTGTATACTTAGGTATGATTTTTCTCAAGAAAATGAACTTATATGATGAGTTATGAACTGAACTGCACTAGACTTTTTTTTTTCATTAAATACTATTTTTACTTGAAAGAATAAGCAACAAATTGGTTATTCAGACTTTGGTATTCACCAGACATTTTCTCAAAAATGAATGAAATGAGATCGTCAACTATAAGTGACAATGTTTGTTGCCAGTGGTAAAATTCAAGCTTTGGAATGGAAATTAGAAATTTGGGAAGCCTGTGTTTGGCTCTGCAAGCTTGACATCTTTCCAATACTTAAACTTTCCCTATTAGATCAGTAATGACATTAACAAAAGTAACTGTTTAATGCTGAAAATAAAATTGTCAACTTCTGGTAGATCTGCATAACTCAGTGAACTGTTATTTTCCAAATGACCGATGTATATTACAACTATTAAACTTTATCAATTTTAATTTCTAATATGATAAATATCAATAGCTGTAATCCACATAAACAAACACTCTTTTGGACCATCAATTTTTAAGAGTATAAAGTCTTGAGAGGAAAAAGTTTGAAAACCACTACTACAGGATAAAGCAAATAAGAATTTCAAAATTTCAGAATTTCTGGTATTACAAAAACAATACCAGCAGCAATAGCATACCCAGCACACAAATCTCAATTTAAAAAAGCAAGGAAGTGCTCAAAAATTAACCAATGTACAGTCAAAAAAACCCTCACAAAACAAAAAACAAAAAAACCCCAGACAACCCTTGGGCCCTTGGGAAATAGTTTGAAGAGGTTTCTACTTTCAAATTGGGGATGATTTGAACATCAAAAAGGATGTTTTATTTTTGTAAAGAAGTATATTATTTATAATGTGTTTTACCTATAAACTTTATACATACATTATAAAAATCCATGAAATCAATTTTACTCAACAGAGAAAGAAAATTGCTATCATTAACAGTGACTATTACATTAACTCACTCCTAACTGTGAAAAAGTGTAATTAGAGGGGAAAAACTAAGTATTTACTTTGTCTTTTGAGGCAGAACTATAATTAATCCCTAGTTGTTAAAAGAAAGCTCTTCTCTGTTAAAGATTACCAGCTAATAAACGGGTAAGGAATAACAATTTGAAAATCAGTTTTTCAACCTCCAATTAAATAATCAATTCAGGCAAATATTACCAATGGATGTTAAAATTGTCAGTGAAGATTGCTGAGTAGTCTGGATATTCTCAAAATACCAGAGTATCATGCCACAGATTACTCGCTAATTTCAAATGAGAAAACACACCTTTTCAATGAAGTGATCTTGTAGTTAGCATCCTGACCAAGTGATCAAATCATTTGACATTTGTGCCTCTTGATATGATGCAATATACATACATAGCTCTTCTAGGAGGCATTCTTGCCAAAAATGCATAACCTAATCCTATTCAAGTCTTCTATCCAAATGGGGAATAGAACAAGTTAAATGATAACACAAAGAAACAAGTCTAGAATGTAGGACAGTCTACAAAACAACTGGCTTGGTCACTTTAAAGTGTCAATGTCATAGAAAATGAAATGCAATTAGAAAAAAGGCAAGAGGACTACTACAGATTAGATTATATCAAATATTAGGAAATGTTCTTTGGTGATAATGCTCTGTGTTATATCATTATAAGATGTCATTAAGTCTGAAACGAACATTCAAAGGGTTCAGCAAAAATATATGTACACCCATACCTATATATAGATACATTACTATAGATATATTACTATACCTATATATAGATATATATTACCTATTACTATATGTATATATATCTATATATTACAGATAAAACAAACATAGCAAAATAACAACCATTGAATCTGGGTGTTGGGTATGTGGGCATTCATTATATTCTCTCAACTTTTCTGTGAAAACGTTCATAATAAAAAGTTAGAAGGAAAAGAGTCATTCACTGGCATGTGGTGGATAATGATACCGCTGAAAAAAATCTTTGAAAACATAAAAAATAAGATGTGATGATCAAATGAATACTGAATATATCTACTGGCTCAAAATAATTCCAAAAGGGGAGTTATGATAATATTTTATGTAACAACAGTGGCACTGTCAGAATTAAATACATATTCTTCCATCTACTTCTCCCTAGGACTGTGCCAAAACTAATTGTTTTAGAAAGACAAGATTTGTCAACATACCTACTACTATTTAATACCATTCTTTTAATACCTAAAGATGAGTCACATCTTAAACAGGTTCTAAAGATAGTTTATCAAGTAATAAACACAGTAAAAATTATCCTACAAATTACTTATACTTCTCATTAAGAAAAGTAATCATGGTTTTAGTTTTCAACCCTGTTCAGAATTATTGTGCATACTAAGGTTTGAGAACTAGTAAGTTAGCAGAAAGAAAGACAGAAATAAGTTCACTTTTCTGGACATTCAAATCATCCTGTCTTTAAGATAACTTTCAAATTTCTATCATTAAATGGGAGATGAGTTAGAAAATTCCAAAATGTTCCTACTTCTTGTGGGATTTATCCATGTTTCAGAACTAAGCCTCTATAGTTTAATATAATTATCCCTTACTATCCAAACTCAAAAACCAAATATATAGTGAACAGTAGTTACATATGTTTTATTTTCAAGCATTCCATTGTAAGAACTTTGGATTTCAGCCTAAATAGCATAGATGCCACAGAGTGTTAAGGAGCCAAGTAACATGATCTGATCAGAAAGAAGAATGAGTCTGGTTGCAGTGTTCAGAATAAATAGCCTGAGGACAAGCAAAGGCAAAAGTTGGGAGATCAGATAGAAGCTATGATAGTGGCTTGGATACGGGTGGTAATGGCAGAGGGAAAATAAATGATCAAATTCTTGCTGTATTTTTGAAGGCAGAATCTACAGGACTTGATGGGTTCCGCTGTCTGTGGCCTTCTGGATCCTTGAGTGCGGCCTTTTGACTGAATACAAATTTCACAGAACAAATCCTTTTGTTAAAAGGGGTGCAGCAGAGAAAGATAAAGCTTTTCTTTCCTTCTTTGGAGATCAAAAAAGAACAATCTTGAAATCAGAAGGCCACAGGTTTCCCAACCCTAGGTGGAGTATGAGGAAACAAAAAAGTAAAGGATATCAAGGTTTTGAAGGGATCAACTGGCAGAATGAGAAAGGAAAGACAAGAGAAAAAGGTCTGAGACAGGGATGGAATCGGGAGTTCATACTAGCTGTATTAACTTTGAGATACATATCAGAGATCCAAGTAGAGATGTATCAAGTGGCAAATGAATGAATCGGATATTCAGGGACAGGCTAAGGCTGCATGCAACTTTGGCAGCCAATGAAGTTTAGGCAGAAAAGAGATCTAAGGACAGGGTTCTGGGGCTTTCCTATTTAGAATAAGAAAACAATAAAGAATAAACAAACAAGAAGGAAAAAGAGTTGCCATGTAGAAGGAAAACAAAGAGAAAGTGGTGGTCTGGAGAACAGTGATCAACCATGCCAAATGTGGCTAAAAGATGGAGTGAAATGAGGACTGAAAAGGCCACTTGATTTGGCAACATGGAGATCACTGTGTTTAGGAAAGACTGATTTTAGGGGAATGCTGGGGGTCAAAGCCTAAGTGGACTCTAAAATCTGAGCTTTAAATTATTATACTAGTATTTTACCAAATTCTTATACCTTTGTAAAATAAAAAAGTCATTATTTTATAATCAGTTCATGTTTTCCAATTACCTTGCCATCATACTAGGTATTATGAAGGAAAAGTCCACCTAACAAACAAGGCAAGATAGAAATTTAACAGTTAAACTACACTGTAAATCTCTTCCGATACACACATCCAAAAGAAATAAGACAAATAACTTTAAGACTATTACATATAGTATCTATGAAGGGGAAGATACAAATAAAAAGCAAATTTTACCATCTGGAGTGCTTTTTGAAGCTTTTAAGGATTTTTCTTGATTTTCTTTTATCTTGTTAAATTCATTTAACAAGTTTCTTTTGATTGAGGGTTCTCCTAAAAATAAATTTCCATAAATGTTTGTGAAGCAAATAATATCAATTTTATTTTTCAAAAGCCTATAGTCCATTTTTAAAACTAAAGTACTGACTCACACAATATATTAATTGCCAAATTTGTAAGGGTTGACTCTTCTAATATATTAATTATCAAATTACATTAAAATATTAATAGTAATACTTATTTAAAAATTCTAGAGGCTAAAGGGGTAAGATTAAATCACAATTCAAGCTATGCATTTCTATGTTATAATACATAAGAATTATAATTTAAATAGTGACCATTCTACTTTGAAAGAGAAAATTCATTTTTCGGTGTCAATTTAATTTCTATTATTTTTTCACCATTTAAAAATACCATAGTTCCTTGGTGGTTTAGTGGTTAGGATTCGGCTCTCACTGCCATGGCCCAGGTTCTTTAAATAAAAACAAACAAACAAACAAACAAACAACTCCCACTATTTAATAGTGTCTAGGGATTAATAGATATTACCAGATACCACAGATAAGCTATTTTTTAATAAACTGACACAAAATATAATTCTAGGTTTATTGGCAATAAGGCTGAACAAAATTTCTTCAAATAAACTTGGGGGGGGTGGGCATTAAACTCAAGGAGGAATTTGTTATACAGGTCCTTGAATTAGAGTAAGAGATTTTTTAAAATTATCAAATTATTAGGTTATTAAGTATGGACTGTCCAATTTCCTTAAGTACTAAGCTTGACAGCTGATATCTCTGACATTTCACTTTGACACTTTTTTTTTTTTAATTGTAAAGGTATATCCTCATTCTTTCAAACGCACGTTTTGGCTTGTGATTATCTTTCAAATTTTTTTCAGAGAAATTTTTATGAAACCATGGATAAATCAAAAATTGTTATTTTTGAATATGAGTTCTGTCTTGGAACCAATAGAGCGCAGACAGGTCAAAATATCAATGAAGTGTTTGGGAAGGATATGGCTAAGGAATGTGTAGTCTGTCGATGGTTTGAGAAGTTCTGTTCTGGTGATTTTTAACCTTGGAAATCAACTACGTGGGTGACCTGAGACCAAGGTAGATAATAATGAACTGAAAGCTGTAATGGAAGCGAATCCATCTCAACCTGTATGTGAATTAGCAGCGAGGTCTGATGTTAGTATTCCAACAATATTGGATCACTTGAAACAAATGAGCAAGGTAAAAAAGCTGGATAGATGGGTACCACATGAATTAAACATGCATCAGAAGAGAAATCATCTCAAAACTTGCCTTTCCTTCCTGTCACAACATAAAGGCAAATCATTTCTACACCGTAGTTACGTGTGATGAAAATGGATTTTTTGACAATTTCAAGCGTTCGGCATAATGGCTGGATAAAGATGAAGTATAAAAACACAGTCCAAAACCAAATTTCATCAAAAAAAGCTAACGGTGTTGTCTATTTGGTGGTCCAACACTGGTATTCTCCACTACAGTTTCATGAAACCTGGTGCATTGATTACAGCAAATATCTACTGCAACAAATTGGATGAAATGATGAGGATGTTTGTGATTAAGCAGCCAAGACTGGTCAACAGAAACAGGCCAATCCCCTTGCAAGACCACATGCTGCAAAAAATAACGCTGCTCAAACTATAGAAGTTGGACTTGGAAATTCTCTGTCATCCTCCGTATTCACTATACCTTGCGCCAACTGACTACCACTTCTTCCAGGCTTTGGACCACTTCTTGCAAGGAAAAATATTCAATTCTCAATAAGCTGTGGAACGCCTTTCACAATTCATCACCACTCACTCTCCAGGATTCTTTGTTGCTGGCTACCATTAAGATGGCAAAACTGTGCCAATAGTTTACGCACATACTTTAATTGTACTGCTTCTCGTTTGAGATGTAATGAACTAAACTTTTGATTCAAAATTGGACATTTCATATTTAATGACAAAAATACATTAAAATATAAGTAATAGTAACATCTCTTATTTAAAAATTCTAGAGGCTAAGATTAAACCATAACTCAAGTTATGCATTTCTATGTCATGCTGAGGTACTTTGCTTTTGATGCTTTATTATAGGGAATTTGTAGAATTTAATAAGTAAAAATGTGAAGCTTTAGCAGGTATTAGATCAGGATACTATTTTCTAAGGATACTGTTTTTAGACTAACTCCTAGATGAAAAATAGCAGGCAAACCAACGTCTTCTGAATGCTGACTACTATGTGTTGGGTTCAGGATTTAGTGTTTTAGATAACACTATTTTCGTCCTCATAATTACTCTGTGGGAGGTGTCACTGGTATCTTATAGATAAGGAAACTGAGGCTCAGAGAAGTAGCGAAAAGCCAGAGTTTGAACCTCTGCTATACATGCAAAAACAGTTAACAAGTTGGTACTATGCAAATTTTGTTAAAACATGAAGTTTCAACTTTTCTAGTGAAACTCAAACTTAACAGCAATTTCTCAATTATAACTATATTAATAATCTCTAAAAATGCATTAAGAGACCCTCGAAACATGACTTCTTGGCATACGGATTCAGAAATATCAAGTCAACTTACACTCTTCCCCAACTACAGAGATAAAAGCTGAACAAATATACTCAGCTTATAACACTCTAATTGCTCGTATACTAGGACTATTAAGGACTAAACACTTTTAAAATAGTGATTGGCAAACCAAAAGGTAAAAATAAACACTTACCAACTGAAACAAGGTCATCTCCTCTTCTTTTTCCAATTCGTGAATTTAAACAAACTGTTTCCTCATTTTTTTGGCATGTAAAAACAGAGTGTTCAGCATGACTTGGTGGTTCAGAATCTGTCAGTTCACAATCTTCCATAAAAGCTTTGGCAATCTCCACTGCTTCTGTTTCAAAGTAATTTTCTGAATCTTTGGGGTAAGTAGAACAAACTTCTATATCTGTTTTCACAGGAACATCAGAAAAAGTTTCAGGTTTATCAATTTTCATTTTTATGTTTTTAGGTAAAGCTTGTTCTTTTCCCAAAATATGAATGTTCTCCACAAGTGATACTTTGGTTCCTAAAGCCAAATGTTGTTCGTCTTGCTTAAACTCAGACAGATGTGGAAGAACTTTAATAAAGTGATTATTTTCTGAAGAACTGCTTTCAATATTATAGTTATTTGATAATTTAAATTCTTTACTGTAGGCTTTTTCCATTTTTGAGTTCACAGAATATTCTGGAGTTCCTTTATCAATACAAGGAAGAGAAGCTATTTTTGATACATCTTCTCTCGATGTAGGTGAATGTTGAAGAGTTTGGTCAGTTCTGATTAAGTCAAATTCCTCTAACATTCCCTTAACTTTGTGTAAGGCACTTTCTGAAATTGAAACCTGTTTTCCACTTGCTGTACTAAATCCAGAGAAAACAGATGAATTTACCACATTATATGAAAAGCCTTTTTGGGGTGATATTAAATTTGGGGGGCTATGCATCATTTTTTCTTCTCTTGTCAACTGGTCTGAATATTCTTCCTTGCTTTTGAAGGATATTTTGGAAAAGAATTGTTTGGCACCATCTTCTATCTCAGAAAACACCTGTCTTGCCTTTTGTAATGAAGCATCTGATACTTGTATGGATTTTCCACTTGCTGTGCTAAAAATCCCATAAGCATTTGTAGCAGAGACTGACTTGGGAAGCTTCCCTGTATTAAATTTACATATACTTGAAGTTTTCAAACTAGAATTACAAGGTGCTTTTTTAGAAACTTTCTCCAATCCAGACATACTTTGGTCATGTAAAATTTGCTCACTTTGAATGTCAGCAAAAACCTTATGTGAATGTATACATTCTTCATCAACAACTTCATCAGAGTTAGGAAAAATAATATCCTCTGAATCATTTAATGCCTTATAATAATCTGCCACAATTTCTGTTTGGCAAGTGCCAGATTTACTCTTATTGTTTGGCTGAATTACCTTACTGTAGTTGTCTGTAAATATCTCTTTCACTTTTTTAATTGTTTCATGTGAAACACATACTATTTTACCACTGGCTGTGCAGAATGCAGGTGGCCCTACTTCAAAATTATTTGAATTACATACAGACAATTTAGTGGTTGTATTTTCATCTTTGCATAGTGAAGAGTTAGTCACGAGTGTCTGAACACAAGTATCTTCATGTATAGTTTGTTGGCATGTATTTGCTTCTTTTACAATGGATATTGCTTCAGAAAAACTACTGTTTTTTTTATCTTCGATATTCTTCACCACTGGTTCAATACCAGAATCGATTTTATTTTTTGAGAGATATCCTAAATCATTATATACCTCATGAAAGTAACAAGAATCAGAATGGCAGGAATAGTTGTTAGACAGGTTACTGTTACTTAAATAAGTTGAATCTTGCTTTTCAGAGAGATGATTTTTGTCATTTTCAGTTATAAAACTGTTTGAACCACTTTCACGTGAAGGATTTCCTACATAATATTCAGGGTATTCCTTTACACTTATAACTTTAGCAGTATTTATTTTTTCTGGTTGTTCATCCAATTCTCCTTCTCTAAGCCATTTTTTTGCTTCAAACAGTGAAGCCTGACTCACAGAAATTTTTCTACCATGTCCTGTGTAAAATGCTAAAGCTGAATTTTCAACAGCTGAATAGGGGGACTGATTTGTGTAGCAAGTTGGAGGACTTTTTGCTGTTTCTTTTTCTACATTTTCATGTACTTGAACTTTCAAAGAGACATTATTTGATGTTTTGAGATTTTCAGACTGTCTATATAAATGATCACTTAAGGGCCCGGGTAACACAGCACTTGTATTAGAAACGTGGTTTTTCTCATTATCATCTAGAGAATTCTGCATTTCTTCACACTTTGGGACAGTTGTTACCTCAACTGTCTCACATGCTAATACAAGCCCTTCTTTACAGTCCCCTCTGTCCTTTTGGATCTTTGATCCTTGGCTAAAACTGGTGATTTCACTAATATCTTGTTTTTCATCAAAAAGGTTTTTTACTTTTTCCAAAGATTCCTTTGCAATTTTTACTTTTTTCCCACTAGCTGTATGAAAACTCAACAGTGTAGCTTCTTTGATCTTTTCAATTTCACATTCAGATTGTTGCTGGAGGGTTGCTAATTGATTTCCGGTACCAACTGGGATACTTTCTTTTAATATTTTGTTTTTAAACATGTCTGTTTCTTCATGACTGAACGCGTCCAATTTGTTCTTATTTATGCCAGAAAGTAATTTAGAATTCAAGGAAAAGTTGTTCAATTCTTCTTCTGTTTTTTGGTCAAAGACATTTACAACTTTATTTAATGACTCTTTAGAGACGCTGATATTTTTGCCACTTGCAGTCTGAAAGGATATATCAAAAATCCCAAAATCTTTTATATTTTGCTCCATTTTACTAGCAGTTAAGTGTTTATTTGAAGTATTAACATGACATGTTTCTTCAGCTTTCACAATTTCCAGACAAGTTAAATCTGACAAATTTTCTTTAATTTGAGTGTTTCCCTTCTTCATAAACCGGCTAGATAATTTAAGATTGTGTTGATCAGTACCTGGCAAGTCATTTATATCTTTATGAATATAAACTGTATCATTTTTATTCAAATCATTGCTATGAGATTCTATGTTACAAGTATTTCTACTAGTGGAAGTGCATTTGTTATCTTCAGTTTCAGTATTTCTCTTGTAATTTTCAATATTTTCTTCAACAAAAGTGCCAGTGGTCATTTCGATATTATTTTGTAATATTAATTGGCATTTATTTTTCTCATTTAAATTTTTATCATCGGTATGATTTTCTATTTTAAACATTGAAACAACAGAATCATTACATTTACTTGAAGAGAAACTTCTTGGATCTACTTCTATAGTAGCTTCCTCATTAATATTCTCAGTATCACTAAACAGTTTCACAGCTTTTCGTAGAGCTTCACTAGAAACATTGAGTTTTTTGTCAAGAGCAGAATAAAAGCCTCTAAACTCCACTTCATTTTCACCTGTTAAATAACCAGAAGCACTTTTGTTACAGTTGTTTTCCAACAAGCAAGTGAACTTCTGTTTAACTCCAACTGCACCTTCAAATTTCTTGTTGCTATCTACCTGACCAATAGATGAGGCATTAATTGTGACATTAAGATCAACATCTTTCCATTCCTCAGAAGTGGTATTTAAGACAGTCATCTTGTTTGCAGGCACTTCAAATGTATTATTCTGTATAATGTGACTTGGTTTTCTAAACTGTGTAAATTCAAACTGACTTCCTGATTCTTCCAATATAGTAGAAAGTTCTGTAATTTCTGCCTTTTGGCTAGGTGTTAAATTATGGTTTGAATTAAAATCTTGCTTTAAAAATAACATCTGAGGAGGTATGTGACTATTTTCACAATTTGAAACAAATAGACTACTCTGCACACATGCAGATACGGTATTAACTGACTGTGAAACAAACTCATTAGCTTTGCTAAGTTTCTTTTGATTATCTAATGCCAAGGTATTTATAATTTCAACACAATTTAAACTAGTAGGATACTGTTCTTCAATATCTTTGAAGAGCATTTTACTTTTCTTAATGTTATGTTCAGAGAATTTTATTTCTTTATTTGAAGCAGTTCTGAAGCTACCTCCAAAACTGTGATTTGAAACTGGATATAAGGGTCCTCCTGCCCATTCATCCATGCAATTATTTTTGTTTGATTTCTTATCTATATCCAAGGAGATGTCTGATTTTATGTCTTGACCTAGAGTCAGTTTTAGATGCTGCTTTACACTGTTTCTGTTCTCCTCTGTAAAACCATAAACTGTATCTGATGAGTCCAAATCTTTTGTAATCAACACTTGGGCTGCTTGTTTGTCACCTATGTCTGCATATACTACCATGGTAGAGTTCTTGAGAATGGGTTCTTTTACATGACTGAGGTCTGCTTCATGAAGTTCTTCAGTATTTCCTAGAATAGGATTATTCCTTTCATTAGTTACTTGAAAGACAAAATTATTCTCATCGTCTTGGAAAAGTTCTTCAGAGTTTGAAATTAAAGTAGTTTCTTCTCGGTCTTTTTGGATTATTGATAAATTTGTATTTTGGTTGATTTGTACCTTTGTTGAAGGTGATGCTATTGCTATGTATTTTTCAGGTGGTAACAGCTCAGCATTTTTAGAATTTTCATTTAAAGAACATATTTCTTGATTCTTTTCCATGGGAATATTTTTGGTTAATTTAAAATCAGCTTTATAATTCTTACATTTTACTTTTTCTGACATTTTGTATGACTCTTTTCCTCTAGAAATCACAACTGGGTTTGACAGAGGATCCTTGGAGGTAGAAGTTAAAATAAGAGTGCTGGTATTATTGTGGTCATATAAAAGACTTTTCTGGGATTGAAAGTGAATACCACTACATTCTACTTGTGAATGTTGTACTGCAGGTTGACATGCTGCAGCCAAGACCTTTTCTTTTATGTTTGAAACTTTTTCACTTTTTGGATCACATGACAGACAATCAGTTTCTGGGGTTATAAATGACTGCAATTTTTCCTTATTAATTTTTGCTTCTTTATAACCAAGATCTTGAGAGATTATTGTATTACTAGAAGAACTGCTTTCATCACAGGAACATTTCCCCAAAATTGTCCCAAAAGAGCTGGTTAAGGACAAAGATGGTTCTTCAGAATCATCCTGTAAATAGTTTCTTTTGACAGAAGAATGCAACAAACCTAAACATAAAAGCACAAAGTGACACAATAAAATACTGTCAATCACATTCACTTGTTTTCACTAAGTTGGAAAGGTAGTGTTTAAATCAGGAATTATATGAAAAGTGAAAGTCAGATTTAAGAACTCAGAGACAATCTTAAACACTCTCTATTTTGAAGTTGCCACATTTTTAAGCCAAAGATAAATAGAACCTAAGGACTTTTTTGGTAATATGCATCAACTCAATCAAAATTAGCATCTAGCTCAAGGAGGCAGCTAGCTACCATAAATAAAATTAATATATATACATTTTTTGAGACAGGGTGTTGTTCCACATAGAGTAGAGGCATCATTACAGCTCATTGCAACCTCAAATTTCTGGGCTCAAGCAATCCTCCTGCGTCAGCCTCCTGAGTAGCTGGGACTATAGGTGCGTGCCACTGCACTCAGCTAATTTTTTCTATTTTTTGTGGAGAAGGGGGTCTCACTCTTGCTCAAACTCCTGAGCTCAAGTGATCCTCCAGCCTTGGCCTCCCAAGGTGCATGGTGTATAGGTGTGAGCCACTGTGCCCAGCCTAAAAGTAATTTTTATTGAAAAATGAAATGGGAAAAAATTCATTGCTAATATTGGGGTAGTAGGAGACAGAAAAGCAAGGTAGAGAAAAGGGATTAGAAAAGTAACTATTTTCTTTAGTTAATTCTCTCATTTTAAAAAAAATTTAAAAACAAGGTCTATATATGAAGGGCCCAAAAGATTACCTAATCTCAATTGTAAAGGCAAATGAGTTAAACTGCTTTGTTCAGTTAATTTTCTTGACCCTCTGAATTTCCTACCAGCAAATCAAAGTTCTTAATAACATTTAATCAGTGATCACATATTAGCTTATTTCATTGGCTTTAATTCTGATATATAGAGCATCAAACATTTTTCTCTGAAAATTTAACCCAAACTTCAAACACTTCTGTACTCCATCCAGTCCCACCAACCCTACTACTATTCACTGAGCTATTAGCACCCACTAAAATTTTCTCATAGGGAGATAAAATCACTTTTCAAAACATTGATTGCAATACTATGAAAAAAAATTTTTCCTTGGGGCCACAGTGTTTTATTACAAAAATAGAATAAAAACTTTGAAAACAAAACGATCCTTTTAATTTAATGAAAAACTTGGTACCTTTTGAATTTCTGTGCCCACAATACCTGTGGGCAGGTATGATGAATAAGGTAAAGAGATGTAGGTTACAAATGCTTCACAAGGCCCCGGGCTCAAAGCTAGAGTGAGTTAAATACAACTCATATGGCAGTTAATGTGTTAAATATACAGTTTATCTTCTGATAAGTGAATTGTTGCTAAAACAAAAAATGAGTCTCACTGTGCACACTCTGGGCACCCAGAAATAGAGCAATAACTAAGCAATCTCTAAAATATTTAAGAAAATTATGTAACCAAAAAAACAATCATTATCTTAGAACTGGATTACATTAAGTTTAGCTAGCAATTAGTTTCTCTTTTTTTACATGCTTTAGAGAAAGCACATAGTGAACAGCACCAGATACTCACAGAGTTGTCCAATTTGCATATAATAACACTTTTAAAATTAAAGCAGGAATTAAGTAACCAAGCTCTTAATGTTTATGAATGAAAGCTGTCTCAAGAGTGATGATTATACATATACTACGCAAACCGACCCAACAGGTTTGAATGAAATGATTCTAAACATTGGTAATCACAGGCTTAAGCAATAATGTATATAGATACCGCCTGAAATTGAACATGACATAGAGATTTTAACAAACCAGAAAAAAACTACAGAAGGAAAGCAATCACCATCCATAAAACCACATACATTACTTGCCAAAAAAAAGGGGGGTTTACCTGAATCAACATTTGTAAATGTACATGGAGCTTGAAAAACATTTGCTTCAAATTGAGCTGAACAGTTAGTTATTTCTGATTTTTGGTCTTTCTGTACTTTTTTTTCTTGATAAGATGTTTCATCATTTATGGCATAAATAAACTTCTTGGTTTTCTTTTTCAAAGTAGATATTAAACCTGCATTCTTCAAAGGTACAGAAGTATCTGTGTTAGTGGCTGGCCAGCTTTTATTATCAATTGAACTTGGACAGAAAGAACCTTCTTTCTGTGAGCAAATAGCATATATTTCCAATTCACTTTCAGAGGTTTCTGTTTTTTTCTGTTTTTTAAAGTTTGGATCAGTCATGTTATCTGAGAAAATTGCATTGAAAGTCTCTTCAGGTGATTCTCTTATCCTGAATATAGACTTTTTAACACCCTGAAATGGAGAAGCTGTTGGAGGAGTTCCGGATATTGCCTGCTTTACCACAAGAATGGAGTCTTCCTGAGACTCAAGATGCTGCTGTTCATCTCCCTTATTTACCACTGTTTCCACATTTAACATCTTCCCTGGTTTTGGTAGATTAAAAATATGTGGCAAAGAATTTTCTGAAGCAATAAAATGGGTACATTCTTTCTCTGTATCTACTAGGTCTTTTTCTGAATTATTTTGGTCACAAGAAGAAATATGCAGTAGCGGTATTTTCTCCATCTGGGTTCCATTTAAATCTGAGACACTGAGCTGAGACCATTCACAGGCTGAAGATTCTATAACTTCCTTGGAGATTTTGTCACTTCCATTCCCAAAGGGCTTCTGATTTGTTATATTTGAATCTAATGGAGCACTATCATTTGGTTCCATTTCAGATGCAAATGAGTGCTTTTCTTTCATTTGTTTTTTAGGTTCTTCACATTTATCAGTTTTTGTTTCATGGAAAACTTTCTTCCTAGTCTTGCCAGTTCTTATTTTTTTTAGATTTCCTGTTCTATATTTAGAAAAACATAATGAAAAACTATCTTCTTCAGAAATATCTGCAATTGCTTCATGGACTTCATCTTCTAGGGCATTTGGTATTGACTTTCCAAAGTGATCTGCACAGCTATTTGCTTTACCAAATGATTTCTCTAATATTTTCCCCAATCCTATTAAAATTTAAAACAGAAGCACATTAATAACATTTTATAATACAACCATATAATTTCTATTATTCTCACAACCTTTCTCATAGTAACAGTATATATGGTATATATTAAATAACACATATTCAACATTTAAAGTGTTATTCTGCATGAGAGCTACTTTTTTTGGGCTACTCACCCTTCCCTGTCCTTCTGGTAAAGCCTGATTTGCCTTTTATTTATACTTTAATCCCTAATAATTTTTCTTTACCAGCTTTACACAATTAAAATTCACCTAACTGTACTATATAGACAATTTAATATTCTAAGACTTATCGAACCAGATGTTCCAAGTCAATTTTGTGTCCCTGCAACTGAGAGTAAAGTCTAATTTTCTGTATGTATATACATATATACATGACACACAGATATCCAATCCTACACATTTATGCAGACATACACATATACTAAGAAAAATTCAATATTCCAATGACCTCAGTGAGTAAATTGTGATATATCTCAATATTCATTTTCTAATTAGGAAAAAATGACTTCATATTTTGTTACTTATAGATCTTATTTTCACCTGAAAATTTTAAGGAATAGGTTTTGTTTTGCTTTTGTGTCACAACAACATACTGAACAGTAAGTATTGTCTTAGTATGATGTTTAAATATTATCATCTAAATCAAGTTAGTTTCTACTCTTAATGCCTTGAGACAAAACACTACTTTAGTAAAGAAAGTAGAAGCAATGTCTTTTCTGTCTAGGAAAAGAGGAGCAATCTTCAATGATGTCAATTAAAGACAGCAGTTCAACCAAACAGAAGGACTTACCATGGCTTCCAGCTTCTTTTTGATTTTTGTTTCCATGGTCTGTCACAGAAGGGATAGATTTATCATTTTTCTGCAGACTTTCATCATGGTTAGAAATATAGCTTTTCAAAACCTGCAAAAGTTATAGTTTAAAATCACTAGTATAAAAACTCTCAACACACCTATAATAGTCTCCCCTCATCTGCAGTTTTGCTTTCTAAGCTTTCAGTTACCTGCCATCAATCTAGGTCCAAAATTATTAAATGGAAAATTCCAAAAATAAACGATTTCTAAGTTTTAAATTATGTGCCATTTTGAGTAGTGTGATGAAATCTGGCACCATCCTGCTCCATCCCACCTGGGACGTCAATCATCCCTTTGTCCAGCAGATCCATACCGTATACACTACAGTTTGTTAGTCACTTAGTAGCTGTCTTTGTTATCAGATCTACTGTCACAGTATTGCAGTGATTATGTTCAAGTCACTCTTATTTTACTTAATAATGGCCCCAAAGTGCAAGTGTAGTGATGTTGGCAATTCGAACGTGCCAAAGAGATGCCATAAAGTACTTCTTTTGGATGAAAGCATGAAAGTTCTTGACTTAATATGAAAAGAAAAAAAAAATCATATGCTAAGGTTGCTAAGATCTACGGTAAGAACAAATCTCCTATCTGTGAAATTGTGAAGGAGGAAAAAGAAATTCATGCTAGTTTTGCTGTTGCGCTTCAAACTGCAAAAGTTACAGCCACATTGTGTGGTAAATGATAAGATTAAAAAGGCATTAAATTTGTGGGTGGAAGACATGAATAGAAAATGTGTTTTAACTGACAGCAACATGTTGTACCAGAAAGCACTGAGCCTATATGAATGACTTCAGCAAGGGATCTCCTGAAATGAGGGACACTAAGCCATTTACTGCAAGTAAGTGATGGGTACATGGATGCAGAAATAGGTTTGGACTGAATGATATAAAAATTACTGGAGAGGCGGAGTCTGCTGATGAAGAAGCTGCTGCCTCATGAGTACAGCACAATAAGATATTTTATGAGTGCACGCACATTCCCATAACTCAGTACAGTATGTTGTTATAATTGTTCTGTTTTATTATTAGTTATTATTGTTAATCTCTTACTGTGCCTAATTTATAAATTAAACTTCAACATAGGTATGTGAGAAAAAAATATATAGAGAGAGTTTGGCACTATTCTAGGTTTCAGCATTCATGGGGGTCTTAGAATGCATCCCCCACAAATGAGGGGACTGCTACATAAATGCAATTTAAAGAGACAGCAGAGTGTCATAGGAAGTCAAGGAAAATCACATATAGGATGACATTTACAGATTTTCTCAAAACCTTAGAGAAATTATAGATTAGGGAATAAAAATGCAAAATAATTCATCAAGGAGGCCAGGCACGGTGGCTCATATCTGTAAACCGAGCACTCTGGGAGATTGAGGGACGAGGATCGCTTGAGGTCAGGAGTTCGAGACCAGCCTGAGCGAGAACAAGACCCCATCTCTACTAAAAGTAGAAAAATTAGCCAGGCATGGTGGTGTGGGCCTGAGGCAGGAGGACAGCCTGAGCCCAGGAGTTTGAGGTTGCTGTGAGCTAGGCTGATGCCATGGCACTCTAGCCCGGGTGACAGAGTGAGACTCTTTCTCAAAAAAAAAAAAAATTCATCAAGGAATTCCAAAACTGTAAGAAATTCAACTGTATAATTAATTTATCATATTTACTTACAGGAGTAGTATCATTAGGAGATACAATTTCAGATGCATCCTCACTTCTGACTGTAAAATAAAAATTCAATTTACCTGTATTGTATTATATATTATACATTAAAATTAATGTAAAAACTTACATATTTTTTAATCAGACATCAAAAAGCACAAATACAATTTGATTAAATGACACATTTGAAACAAAATGAATTGATCTTAGTACAGTAATTAGATAGGTCCATTAACATAATGAATAAGCTCTACTCACTTCCTTGGTACTACTCACAAAGTGGTAAGAAACTATGGTTTGGTGATTCTGACTTTATGACAATACTGTCCACAATGACTTTCGAAAATTGATCAGGCTGTGAGGTCATGACTTAAAAGCTAAAGCTTGGAGACTTTAGCGTTTATTTAGACAATAATCCAGCCTAAAGGCACACCGTATGTTAAACACTTCTTACTTTTCAGAATGTTTTTTAACCATATTATTTCATCTAAGCAACAAAAGAAGTTACTCCCAGCTAAAGAGGGATCAAAATGGAATGTTACTGTGCTAGAATAAACAAAATAAAATCCTGGCTTGGGTATAATTTAAACTCAAGCTTTGAAGACAATGTACACTAACACATATATACTTTATGAGTCTCTATTCTCACACATAAACACACAAAGTAAAAAAGTTTCACAAAACAAACTTAACTATGTGTAAACTGCTGGATAAAATATAGGACATCTCATTAAATTTGAATTTCAGATAAACAATGAATAATTTTTTTAGTCTAAGCATGCCCCAAGAAATAATATACTTAAAAATTATTTATGTTTATCTAAAATTTAAATTTAACTAGATGCACTGTACTTTCACTTTCTAAATCTGGACAACCCTAACTACATGTGATGCAATCAGATTCTTCTATTCTTTTTATTACATTAAAAAAATGTGTATGACTCATAAATCTCCCAACTATTAATGGGTCATGACCTGCAATTTGAGAAACAATGATCTAACCCAGTCATCTTCTAAAAAAGAACAATGTTGTTGGTGAATATTTACTTTTTTCTCCATTATTATCTAATTTTTCATGTTTTACCTATAAATTGTGACATATTTGTTTAGATGAATTTCCAAATACTAATACTTGTTCACACTGCATTTAATCACATTTATTTACAGAATTTAATTTTATATGTTTATTGTTACAAGAGAAACTACGGTGAGCCAGCAAAGAGCTTACAGTCCAATGGATGGATAAATTAAACATTCCAGTTAATCCCATCCTTGTATAACTACAGTAGTGAAATTTAAGATCTCGATTCGATAATCCTGGCAATACAGACCCGTAGAACAGATTTAAGTAGAGAGAACAAAAGCTCAGTTAATGCTGCTTTGATGCCCAAGGTATCAAAATGATTTGTAAAACATTCAGTTACACCAAATACTGGCTCTTAAATGCTTATATGTATAGGTACATGAGTATTTGTAAAACTATTTTAGATTAACGACACAGCACTAAAATAAAATGCTTAACACCTACAGAATACCACTTAATGTATCTGTAATTTATCCCAATGTATACTAGAATAGAATAAAATTATTCTAAATTACTAACACACTTAAAGACAGTATTATCTAATATTTTCTTTTCATGTTTTCCTTTTAACAGAAACATCAGAGATGACAATTTATCAATCTCATCTACGTTTTCTTATATAATATGCATTTGCTAGTATTACCTATGAGCACAGTAGAACTAAAGGTGGGTGGTGTGGCTAAAGAACTTGACCAAGACATATCAGGATCCACCTCAGCACCCAGACTTTCAGAAATATGTTTTTGTGTCTGTCCCTGGAAAGAAAGACAATAGTTTATTTATTTCAGAGAAATGCAATGATGATGAAGAATATTTTTTCATTCATTCTTTTTTTCATTTATCATTTACTAAATGCCAATGTGAGGCAGAATGCTAGGTACAGATCTGTAATTCTCAGGGCAGAGGTATGACACCATTGTCAAATTCTCAATTACTACATCATAAAAATAAAGCAGGCAGAATATTTTACCTTCACAAACTTCGGTGTATGAAATACAGTTCCACATACCACTGCGGGTAAAAAAGAGGAAAATTACTAAATTTTATTTTTATTAACATTTCTAGTATTCTAAGAATAAAAAGCCTTGTTTTTAATCTTACCTGACTTTTCTCTTTGTGGTGTTATATGTGCACATTGTAGAACAGGACTAAAACAAAACAAATCCCTCCGATTATTCGAAAAATAACAGAAATTGCAAAAAGAGATAAAACATAATTTTTTTAAAAAAAGAATCATGTTAAGTGTTAGAATTATACTACTTTTTAATATTTTTATATTATGTTTTAAATGTAAATCTCTCATGAAGAATTAAGTATCTGCTAAGTGATGTTTAACATTTCCAAAAAGCAATAAAGTACTCACGAATTTCAGTTTCTAGGAATTGTGTATTTTAAACTTAAAAATTATGTAAAGTAGGGCCAGGCAAGGTGGCTCACGCCTGTAATCCTAGCACTCTGGCCAAGGTGGGAGGATCGCTTGAGGTCAGGAGTTCGAGAGCAGCCTGAACAAGAACGAGACCCCGTCTCTACTAAAAATAGAAAGAAATTATCTGGACAACTAAAAATATATAGAAAAAATTAGCCGGGCATGGTAGCACACGCCTGTAGCCCCAGCTACTCGGAAGGCTGAGGCAGAAGGATTGCTTAAGCCCAGGAGTTTGAGGTTGCTGTGAGCTAGGCTGATGCCATGGCACTCTAGCCTGGGCAACAGAGCAAGACTCTGTCTCACAAAAAAAAAAAAAAAATTATGTAAAGTAAACCTATAATAGCATCATATTCTCTCCAAAGACTCAAAGTACATAAATAACTTATCTTAAACTAATATTTCAAGGATTTACTGCTTTTCATCATTATTTTTGTTACTTAAAAACTTACAGAATTGGCCGGGCACAGTGGCTCACATCCGTAATCCTAGCACTCTGGGAGGCCAAGGTGGGAGGATTGCTTGAGCTCAGGAGTTCCAGACCAGCCTGAGCAAGAGCAAGACCCCGTCTCTACTAAAAATAGAAAGAAATTAGCCAAACAACGAAAAATAGAAAAAATTAGCCGGGCATGGTGGCACGTGCCTGTGGTCCCAGCTACCTGGGTGTTGAGGCAGGAGGATAGCTTGAGCCCAGGTGTTTTAAGTTGGTGTGAGCTAGGCTTATGCCACGGCACTCTAGTCCAGGTAATATAGTGAGACTCTGTCTCAAAAAAAAAAAAAAAAAAAAAAATCCCACAGAAAAAAACAGGCAATTCAATATTATAAGAAAAACAACTTTTATGTTTCTGATGTAAAAATTATTCTATTAAAGGACTCTTAAGATTTAAGTAAGATCTTCTATGGAAGATCTCAGGCTCTCAGCCAAAATATTAGCATAAAAATTAGGTTCATCTCCATAAAATATATGTAGGAAAATGTTTCATTTAAATATTTTAATATAATAGCTTCATCATACCTTTCACTAAGACAAGAATTTAGAAGTGGACTGGTAACATCATCTGCTTGATCCATTTTAGCCTTCATTATATGACGACTTTTATGCTTACTATTGGCAACATTATTTCCTGAAACAGTACAATAATTAAGTGAGGATGTATATACTCTGGATTATAAATTTTCATTCTCTGGAACTAGTTAAAAACAAAAGTCTCATCTATATTGTGAAGGAGAAAGAATAGGGAATTCAGTCGGAAAAGGTTTTTCAGTTTGCTGATTCCCCCCAAAAAGGGATGTCTCCCCAACCTCCAACCATATTAAGCATATAATATGCATAAAATCCTTTGGGTACTTCAATTCAAGATAAAACTTTAACCTCAGAGTTCATAATCTAGTAGGGGAAATTTTAAAAAATTATACACAAGTAGAATGTGTTATATTCTATTATTAAGTTACACACAGTACTATGGTATCGTGGAGGAAAACAGTAAGGGAAAAAACATTTACTGAAAGCCTACCAAAGTACCAAATCTGAACATATCACTCTTCCGCTAAAAACCTTTCGAGAGTATGTTACTTTTGTCAAGTAGGTAATAAATACGTGAATGACTGAATATATAATGATACTACATAATTGCTTAGAAATATGTGGGCCAGGGAAACTGCTATCAAATCAAGATATTTATAGCAAATTAATAAAAATATTCTCTGCCCTCTGTGACAGCCTGTAGAAATATAGTTTAGTTTAACATGAAAACAAGTTCTAGGTTTTTTGATATAAGACATAATTCAGCCAAGCTGTTGGCAAAATGTATTAATCAAAGGAGAGAGGAAAAGGAACATTAATTACCTACATTACTTCATTATTCCAAACCTATTAGGTGTTATTTTCACCATCTCCATTTTTCATGTGAGGAAAGTGAAGACAGAGAGATTGTTTTACCCAACATCATACAATTAGTTAATGAAATAGCTGATATTTTAACACACATTTACCTGAATTTCTAGTTGGTATCTTTCCCCAGTATACCACATCATATTACTTACCTAAGTCTAATTTGCATTTATCTAATTCTTTTACAGGAGATTGGTACAGCGACAGAGTTGGACCTTGCTCTTTGAATATTATTGGAGTTGAAGCCAATTGACGATAAAAGGGTTTCCTTTGCGGTGTTTTAAATAGGTGTGGTTCGTAACTGCTGATTTTATACTCAGATTCTTCTGCAGGTTCAGAATTATAAGGTGGAGCTTCTGAAGAAAGTTCTTCAAACCAATTAAGGCTTATTGGTCCTAAATCTATAAGAAAAATAAAAATCTCACTTTAGTTTTAACCAATGACATAAAAAAATTTATGAGCCAGTAAAGAATTAATAGTTAAAAATCACAGTAAGGAAAAGGATACTTGAGATTTTGACTGTGGTTTCTTTTTGTTAAGGCATATCAACTAAGCAAGATCATTAATCTTATGAATCTGTAGCAAAGTATAACAATTTGCAAAACTTACAATATAATCTTTAGCTATATTAGCTTTTTATTTATTTTTATTTTCTATCCTAATATTCACAATTCAGAATAAAAAACCATTCACAGTAAGAATGCATTTCATAGATAAAATTCAAATAATTATGAAGACTATATAAGTGTATGTGCAAATTTAAGGCTATAAGAAACATGCAGGCTGGGCGTGGTGGCTAACGCCTGTAACCCTAGAACTCTAGAAGGTAGAGGTGGAAGTTCAAGACCAGCCTCAGCAAGAGTGAGACCCCATCTCTACTAAAAAAAAAAAGAAAAAAAAAATAGAAAGAAATTAAACAGGCAACTAAAAACAGAAAAAATTAGCTGGGCATGGTGGTGCATACCTGTGGTCCCAGCTACTAGGGAGGCTGAGGCAGGAGGACCGCCTGAGCCCAGGAGTTTGATATTGCTGTCAGCTAGGATGACACCACAGCACTCTAGCCCGGGCGACAGAGCAAGACTGTCTCAAAAAAAAAAAAAAGAAAAGAAAAAGAAACATGTAGACTTTCAAATAAAATGGTAAAAAGGAGATTCCCTTTCAAAGGGAAATGACAAAATTTCTATTATGATCTATCCATTCTGTGCAGTAGTTCTCAATTCCCATGACCCTTTTGTGAAGTTCAAAAGGTCTAGACTATTTTCATAATAACACTATGACACCGTTTGCCTTTTTCATGATGTTGACATTTGTACTGTGGTGCAAAGATAACGGTGGGTAAAATTGCTGGTGTATTTGCATGAGTTAAGGCAGTGGCACCAAACTGTGCTAGTAGTCATTATATTCCTTATCACCATGCCCTTGCTAAGAAAATAGTAATGCCAATTAACTTAAGAATGTCCTAATGAGGGGCCGGGCGCGGTGGCTCATGCCTGTAATCCTAGCACTCTGGGAGGCCGAGGTGGGCGGATCGTTCTGAGCTCAGGAGTTCGAGACCAGCCTGAGCAAGAGCGAGACCCCATCTCTACCAAAAATAGAAAGAAATTAATTG
>CAUYSK010062145.1:0-18608 GCA_963575035.1 Avahi laniger | reverse complement strand
CTGGACAGTCGCGAGCTAGATCATGAACTCCTTAAAAGCAAAAACTATCTCGCTTATCTCTGAACGTTCAGCACCTAGCACAGCACCTAAAAAAGAGCAAGTGCCTAATAATACCATTTCAAATTGTTGAAAAAAAAAAGGTGTATGCGCAGGACTCTCACATAACCGAAAACACTTTTCATAATTTTACAGTCAATGTAACACAAGGTAGAAAATGTTCCCACCATTTCTTTTTTTTTTTTTTGAGACAGAGTCTCGCTTTGTTGCCCTGGCTAGAGTGAGTGCCGTGGCGTCAGCCTAGCTCACAGCAACCTCAGACTCCTGGGCTC
This sequence comes from Avahi laniger, assembly GCA_963575035.1. Lineage (NCBI taxonomy): Eukaryota > Metazoa > Chordata > Mammalia > Primates > Indriidae > Avahi > Avahi laniger. Next base: position 18,279 of record CAUYSK010062145.1, on the reverse strand, counting down.
AAGCGATCCTACTGCCTCAGCCTCCCAAGTAGCTGGGACTACAGGCATGTGCCAGCATGCCCGGCTAATTTTTTCTATATATTTTTAGCTGTCCAATTAATTTCTTTCTATTTTTGGTAGAGACGGGGTCTCGCTCTTGCTCAGGCTGGTCTCGAACTCCTGAGCTCAAACAATCCGCCCGCCTCGGCCTCCCAGAGTGCCAAAAGCATCTTTAAACTTGGCTGAAGTCCTGCTTTAAAAATGGCAGCAAGTACATTTCTGAGATTATTAAAGCTTGGATAAAACTAGGCTTTTTCATACTGTGCCCTTTTAGAAGTCTGATGGAATTGGGGAGTGTTTCCTGTGGCAGCGCTGTCTGCGATGAATAGATGAATGAATTTGTCCGTGCTAAGAACTCAAAACACGCCTACCAGCCCCTCCGGGACATAAAAGAGCTGGGAAACCGTCCTTAGCAATGATCTGAGCTCCTGAAGAAAGAGGTTATCCCGACTGTCCAAGAAGTGAAGACCAGCTTATCTGGTGATAAAGAAACAAAAGAGCCTGTGACAGTATTGAAAGAATCTGACATTTGCTTTGTCTATACAAAGGATGAAAGGAATTTTGCCGACTTAGTCATAACAATAACTGGTTTTATATCAGTTTGAGTCTCAAATACAGGCATCAGAATAATACGTTTTTCTTCGTATTTCTGAAGAATTGTTATCTTTTTAAAAACCTACGTGGAGTGGTTTTGTTTCTGGAAAGGAAAACGTGACATGGATTTTATAAGCTTAGTAGCTGTAGATGGAGACTCTCTTGTTTTGTTTGTCAAACCTTTTTAATAAGCCGTGAAGTCAGCATATCAAAGATCAGAATTTTTTTTTCTGGGACCTTTATTTTCTTGGTACTTGAAATAATTTTAGCCAACAGGGTATGTATGGAAAAGGAAAACAAATATGAAGTATTTCCCCTATTTTGGTGGTGATTCAGATGAGCTATATCTTTACTCCTGTGAAGAAAGATGTTACTCTGATGTGAGGCAGCGATTGTACACTTAGGCTGGACCGAGAGGGCTGGTTTAGTGGAGCTGTGGGTGAGTGGGCACAGCATGGTGTGCTGAAGGGATTGTTTGCCTCTTTATCCAGCAGTAAGCAGGCACTAGGAGTTGACTGTCTGGGGAGTGGCTTTTTTTTGGTCTGCTATCTATTATGGATGATTCCAGTCTTCTGCGAAGGAGAGGGTTACAGGTGAGTAAAAGAAAACCTTTTTACTGCTCTACTTCCTTTTAGTGTCTTTTGAAAATGTACCGAACAGATTGTTACAATTTTATTTAATTCATTCAAGACAGAAGGCAGGGTGGAATGCCGCTAAGTTGCTCTTTATTCTTTCATGTACAGTTATAATTAGAGAATTTATCTTAGATCTTGCTACTTTGGTAGAAAAATGCTGCCTGGGTTTATTTACATTGTATTTAGTGAGTGGAGCAATTAAATCAGACCTATGTGGGATGCAAGCCTAATTTTGGACATTAACATTATTACCGATAGATTGCTTACAGGGAACATATTCAGTTCCCGACCACCATGCCTAGCTGTGCTCCCCCAGTTAAGTCACATGTATGTGTAGCATATGTTTGATTCTACACATAGTTTTAAGAACTTTTCTAAAATTATCACTTTGTATATAGACATCCTATCTACCTGTCTGTTATCTATCTGTCTTAAGTCTTAGGTAGTTTGGCACAGCAAGAGGTATGAAAGGTATAACAATGAGGGAAAATAAACTGATAGACAATCTTCAACTGAGTTTTAATGAATACCCTTAGCACTAAAAGGATACATGCCAAATTATTTTAAATTTGATGATTAATTTATTCATGCTTTGTAAAGTAAATCATTTCATCTTAGTTTTATTAGTAAAGAACAAGCCAGCTTTTATTTAGTCCATCACAGAATGTTTTTGAGAATTGGCAGTATAAAACACTGAGTAAATTAGTCTGTGAAGGTCTGATCATGAAATGTACCTATTTCTCTTGTTTTTGTTTTGTTTATCAGACATTTGTAAAGCCCTTTTTTGTACAAAGCACGTATGGTCTTTTTTAATCATGAATTAACATTATTTTGGTTTTTAAAAAGTGCTCAAAAAGAAAATATATAGGATTATTAAATTTAGACAAAACATAAATTTAAATAAAGTATGTTATTTGTAATTATTATTATTTGTACCTCTTATTAATGGTGTTGTAAACATTCAAAGTCCACAGGGAGCACCCACTGAATCTTCAGTAGTGTCTAGTGTGACCTAGGGTTTAAAAGTCAATAACATAAACTCCAGTGTCTTATACTGATTTCTCCTGTTAGTACATTTGGTTTGATAAGATTTGTCACTTGATTTCTTGGGGGTATTTTGAGAAGTATTTATAAAGTACTGTGCTTGGGAAGCCTCTCATAAATAGTGATATGTATTCAAGTAGTTGCTAATTAAAAATGGCTGGCTCTATAAGTGCATTTAATTGCATTGCCTATTTACGTCTTTATTTCTCTTTAGTTGCCAGGATTCAGAAAGTGAATTCTATTAGTTAAGTGGGGAATGTTTTCATTTATTGTGCCCGTTTTGTGTTGAATCGGTCATTTTCTCCCTGGTGACCGAATCAGTCTCCAATATCTGCTACCCTGTATACTGATGCCCTTCCTCTTGAGTCTTTGTTTCCAATTAGCAGGAGTTCCAAACTGCCAAATTACATAGCACTGTTTGGAAATACAGAGGGGGTATTTTCCTACAGCCTTACTTAAAAAAAAAAAATTTTTCCCCAATTACTTTAAAATTTGTTCTCCAGAAGACTGTGTTGGAACAATCTAAAATACAAATAATACTTGAAGAGCAGCAGTTTAGATTATTTGTTGTAAATAGTTAAATTATAATACTGAACATTAAAAGTAAGTTTTAGATTTATGTACATAAACACAAAAAAGTTAGTGTGCCCAGCGGTGCAGGTGATCTACTGGGTAACTTCAGATTAGAAGTTGAAAATTCAAATAAATGTTTGGGCCTCACTAATTGCTTTTTGGTGCAGTAAGTTAGACTTTCTAAAAATTTTCCAGAAAATCAGCCAAGGTTCAACCTACTTTTATCCCCCTAACTTTCTTTGCCAGGTTTCTTAGGAGGTAGCAGTATAGTAAATGGCGGATTTATAAGTTCCATGAGAGCAGGATCTTGTCTGTTTTTTTGTTCAAATTACAGTTCCACCATGTTCTAACCATATACCCATGGTCAAATTTTGAAAAACTCTCGATGCTTCCATTTACATAGTCCATCTGTATGTTGAGAGTAGACAATGGAGGAAAGGGCTACCAGTTATTGACTGTTGTAGTCAAAGAGGCAAGAAATAATAACACGTTACATTGATTGGTTGATTGATAGCAGTGGAAGTGGTGGAGGGTTTTCTGATTGGCCATTTTTACAGCTATGTAAAACTTAATAGCTTCCTCAAGGACAGGTAAGTAGGCATATGGCCAGGCGAGGTGAATGGCTTAGGGTAGTCTGAACCGCTAGTAACAGAAAACTTGTACTTGCCTCTGAGTGGTTTAAATATTAAAGAAATATATTGACTCACAAAAATGGAAATCCAGAGAGTGGATGGGTTTCAGAGTTGGGTAATCTGGTGTCTTTGCTTGGCTTCTTTGCTCTTGTCTTCCTTGTGTATAGGCCTGCTTCTCAAGTTGGCTTCCTGCGTGTTAGAGAAAGAGCTGTAGTGGTTTCAGGCTGCACGGTCACACTTTACAACATCCCTAGGTCTTAATAGTAAAAGGACATCTGGGAAATTATGTGTAAGCATCTTTTCTTTACACTAGAAGAGCCTCCATCTGGTGTAGGAATTGACATTGTTTCACTTGGAAAGCAGTTCAGGTTTGGGTCTGAATATGGTAAAAATTGGCTTTCATCCTGCTACTTTTAAAACATCTGCATTGAGAGACATTTGAGCTTGAAGTTCTTGTCAATTGAAGGTGCTTTTATATTTGCCCTATTTCCCAACCAATGTTATGGGAGAAGATTTTATTTTAAGTTTGAAAGGTCAACTGACTAGCCACCATAAACAAATTTTTTATTATCAGCTCTCTTGGTGCCATCACTTCCACGTTAAGTAAGTATTTGCCCATGAGGCAGATACAGTAATTAGTCTTCTTTATATAGAGAGCCCAGTTTCCCAGGTTCCTGAATGGAGAGTATTTGTTGTGCTGGTAAAATTACTGCCCTCAGGCAAAAACTAAACTATAGTATTTTTCCCCCTACTTTTCTTCGTTTTCTGTTAAAAAATGAGAGCACTTAAAATGCCGTTGTTCAGGGGGACTTAATTTTTTTGGAGGATATATGACAACATAATATGTACTGGGAAGCATTAATGTTGACAAAGCTTTCTTGGGACTTTTTTAATTTGGAAATTTATGACTGTCATAATAAATTATGGTCATCTTATGAAATATGACTCTGTTTAGTTTTCAGTCCTTAAAAACAAAATCTTCAAGAATCTTCAAGATTTCAAACATTCCATTTCTTCTTGAAATTTTTTTTTTCATTTAAAAAGGATGATGACATATGGATAAAAATGTAACCTAATTATTTGCTTCTGTTGTTCTATATTTCCTTGTTCTAGTCTATGGGAAGTTTGCTAAAAGTAAAGGAAAAATTTCAGTTTGTACTCATCAATCTTTAGAACCACTAAAATATTTTTATCAAGTCACCAAATCAGTTGGCTTTGAAGGTTTAAGTGATTTATCCCATCCCTGTCCCTTTTCTTCGCCCTACCACATATATTCCTTTTCTATGTTGCAGCCACAGTAGTCTTTCGCATTTGTTTATTTTTTTTTTATATTCATTCTTTTGTAGCATTTTTCCCATTCCTGAGTGCCCTCCTTCTTTACCTGTCAACCTCCGGTCATCCCTATGCAGTTAAGACCTGAGTACCTAATTTTCAAATCTTAGCGTCATCATGGATAACTCCAGCATCTGTGCAGACAAGGATATTCAATCCAGCCTCAGATTTTTAGAGTTCTTCTGCTATGTGGACTCTACTATATTTTTTTTTTTTTTTTTTTTTTTGATAAAGAGTCTCACCCTGTTGCCCTGGCTAGAGTGAGTGCTGTGGTGTTAGCCTATCTCACAACAACCTCAAACTCCTGGGCTCAAGCGATCCTACTGCCTCAGCTTCCTGAGTAGCTGGGACTACAGGCATGTGCCACCATGCCCGGCTAATTTTTTCTATATATTTTTAGTTGTCCAGATAATTTCTTTCTATTTTTTTTTAGTAGAGATGCGTCTCGCTCTTGCTCAGGCTGGTCTCAAACTCCTGACCTTGAACGATCCACCCGCCTCGGCCTCCCGGATTTCTAACTCTCATAAAGATGGCTTTAAAATAACTTTGCTGAAAGAGAGTGAAAGAAAGGATGGTAATCTTAACTTCCTAGTCACCTGCCATGATTTGTTGGCAACAGTTTGTAAGGAGAATAAAAGCAACACGTAATACGAAATGATTAAATACCACAGAGTATGTTGCAATCCCACCCACAGCAGTGAGTTTATCTTCCTGGGGAAGGGAGTGAATGGCCACAGGCCTCCCCCATGGCACAGCTGTCATGTCCCTGGCTGAGCTGGTCTCAGTCACATCCTCTTCTGCACAGGGAATGAACACAGCAACCCCAGACGTGGCCACACTGGGCCTGGCTCTTGAAAGCTCAGTGTTTGGAATTGTTGTGAGATAACCACCTGTCTGATAGGGCTTAGGAAATAACAGATGAGCTGGGAGGACAAAAAAATAATATAAAACTTAGTCCAAGAATTATCCCATAATGTTGTTTCAAGTTGCAGCAGGAAATATTATAATACAGTTGACCCTTGAACAACATGGGTTTGAACTGCATGTTTCACTTTTATGTAGCTTTTTTTTGAGGAAATATGGATGGAAAATAGAGTAGTCCCGAGATGGGAAACTCGAGTATATGCATGTTCCACAGGGCCCACTGTGGCACTTGAGTATGCACAGATTTGGTTATACGAAGGGTGGTCCTGGAACCAATGCCCCACATACCGACCAACGACTGTAATGATAACAGCTAAGCTGTAATGTGAACACTTCACCAGACCCTTTGCAAAGTGCTGTTTGTATGTTACCTTATCTCACTTTCAACCTCAGAGGTAGCCATCTAACTGGGATTCAGAAAGCCCAAGCAACTTAGAATCACATGGTATGTATGGGGCAAGACGTGAGCCAGATCTGTCCTAATCAAGTCTGAGCTTTTAAGCAACACCTTCTTCTGTCTCCTCAAGCAGACGAAGTCCCCAAAAATGAACTCGTTGGTTTCCAGTTTGACTTAGCTATTTATCCCAGCGCACAGCAAGACCCTCTTTCTATCTTGGTGTGCCCACTCTGTACTTTGCTGGGATTCCGATTACTCCCAGTACCACTCATTCATCAAAAGTCCCATTCTTCTATTTATTTCACTAGACACATGAATGTCTTTTATCAACCTACAACACATGAATAAAGGAGAGTCTTAACTCCACTCTTGAACAGGCATGGGTGCCTCATCAAACAGATAATTAATGGTTTGCGCTCTAAGAGGCTGTGAAGTAGATCAAACCGTGTAAGTCAGCCTCTACCTGATGTTCTGACAGCTGAGTCTTTAGCAAAATGACTCTTAGCAGATACCTATCTTCCCACCGACTGTTGCTAAGATAGCTGCAAATGCTCACCTGGGAAGACATAGCCCTGTAATGATTTCCCCCTGTTTCCGTCTCCTAGCTAGCAAATTGGGAAACTGATCCCTGTAATTGCAGCTGCTAAAAGTGACAGATAATATTTGTGAATAACTAGTAAGTGTACATTCAAATCAGATTTTTAACAAAGAGTTCAGACTGATGGGTATGCCACGTTCATTTTACACCATTTGCCTATTTAATCTAGATACAAATATAATATGCCTTTCACATACCAAGCAGTGATAAAGTGACTGGTTTAAAAAATTTAAAAAATTTTTTAAAAATCCTGGTGGTCTGTTTTTTATTTTTTATTTTTTTAAAGGGAAGTGGGTCTTGCTATGTTACCCAGGGTGGTCTCGAACTCCTAGACTTAAGTGATCCTCCCACCTCAGCCTCAGCCTCTCAAATAGCTGGGATTACAGGTGCATGCCACTGCACCTGGCTCAAGTTTTAAAGGATCTTAAGAATCATCTTTTCCAATAAAACTTATATAAGGGGTAAAAAAAAAGAAAAAAATAATAAAAATATAAATAGATTTAAAAAAAGAATCATCCTGCTCAGGATTCTCAACCTAGACCCCAGCACAGGTGTCAGGGAAGTCCATGGATGCCCTGAGGTTATTTTATAACATTTACGTACATACCTCTTTGTGCATTTTTCTAGAAGAGATTCATTAGTATTCTCAGGGAGTTCCATATTCTAGTTTAATACACTTGTATTACAGATCAGCATACCAGAGTTCATGAAATTAAATGGACTGCCTAACAGTACACAGTAAGAATTCACTAGGAATTTATATAATAAATATTAATGCTCAAAACATCTTGACATAAAAAAAATAAAGCGAAACCTATTTTGTGGGGAGCAAGACAGACATAAGTATTTAAGGGTCTTCAGTATACTTAAAGGAGAGAACTAAAATGTTATATTCATTCTATTTCATAGAATGCAGTGTTACTTGATAAAAAATATATATACATCATTACCCTTTAACATCCCCAGTGATGTCATGTAGATGTCTATCATGTACCCTCTGGATGTGTGATGAGAAAGGCACTTCACTTCTGGCGTGTTCTTTTCAAAGTCTAATCATAAGGAAAACATCAGACAAACCCAAATTGGGGGACATTGTACCGGACAACTGGCCAGTATCCTCAAGACTGTTAAGGTCATGAAAAATAAGGTACGACTGAGAGAGAAACTGTCACAGACCAGAAGAGACTAAAGAGACATGACAGTTAAATACAATGTAGTATCGTAGATGGGATGCCGGAACAAAAAGAGCGCATTAATGGAAAAATTGGTGAATTTCAAATGAAATCTGGAGATAAGTTAATAATAATATACTAGTATTGGTTTCTTAGTTTTGACAAATGTACTATGGTCATGTGAGATGCTAAAGATGACTATCTTTGTAACTTTACTATAAATCTAAAATTATTCTAATTTTTTTTTTTTAAGAGAAAGGATCTTGCTCTGTCTCCCAGGCTGGAGTGTAGTGGTGTGATCATAGCACACTGCGACCCTGAACTCCTGGCCTCAAGTGAACCTCCTGCCTCAGCCTCCCAAGTAAGTAGGACTACAGGCTTATACTACCATGCCCAGTGGCTAATTTTTTTTTTTTTTTGGTAGAGTAGGGGTCTCATTATGTTGCCCAGGCTGGCCTTGAACTCCTGGGCTCAAGTGATCCTCCGACCTCAGCCTCCCAAAGTGCTGGGATTACAGGCGTGAGCCACTGCGCCCAGCCAAAATTTTAAAAGTTCATTTAAGTACTATTGTTAACCTTAGTTTTTTGTACTGATTCTCATAGATGTTACCAAATGTGAATATGATATTGTCACATGAACCAACAAGCCAGCTCTGGTACTCGTGATGAAAGAAGGATAGGCCATTGGCCAATATTGTGCTCATTTGCATTGATTATTCCAGAGCCTATAATGAGTGTAAGAGGAACAAACATGAGACTCAGTACAACTGAGTTAGACATAAAGCTACAAGCATGAAGCCCAGAATGGTGAGGGTGAGTTAGAGGATGTCAGGGATCCACACATGTGCTTGGCCTCTGAGCTGCAGCCCGCCTCTGACACTAATGCAGTGACCTTGGGTGTCTTAACGTCCCTAACACCCAACTTGCTTGACCTTAAAATAAGGATAACAGAAGTACCTGCCTCAAAGAATTGGGAGAATTAAATAATATATGTAAATTGCTTAGCACAGAACCTTAGAGGACTCGTTATAGGGTCTTGTTAGAGGAATCTGACAAATGGTTGTTATCGCTATTACTATTTCCACCACTAAGGAAAGAAAAGCTTTTCTGTAGATGTTGTCTCCATTGCCCATAAAATAAAGCTCAAATTCCTTAGCATGACTTTTAAAGCCAATTTTATTGTATCTGAGCAGCTTGATTTCTTGTGACTATTCTTCCTCCCCCCTGAACTCCCACCACAGTGAACTTTCCAGAGCTTTCACACCTCTCTTTTCTCTGCCTCAGAGTCTTCCTTTCTAGATCATCCTTCAAGGCCTTGCGTCAGTGCCCCTTCTCTGGAAAGCCATTCCTCACTCTCCTGTGATGTTCTTTGTCCCTTCCTTCTGTCACCCACGGAATTATACCTGTCCCAGTTGTAACTCGTCACCTTGTACCACTGTCTTTGTTTACCTATGCAGTATAAAAATAGGTAAAAATCAGAAGATCAGAAATCCTTCCTTCTTCATCTCCATGTTCTTCTGGTGCGTGGCACATACTTGGTGCCCAGTACAACTGATGAATAAATTGAATGAATATGAGTAGAACAACCGTGGTTGCTCAAGATCGTTTTGGAGGATGACTAATGAAAATTTATTTGATTTTTATTTATTAAAACCTCATTTAGTTTGTAAAAGTGAAAACCAATGTTACCAGATGATATTTTATTTACTACCACTTTGTTTACTGTCAATCTTTAACACATATGTAATACGATTCTTTGAGAAATTTGATCTTGCCTTTCTGCTGTTCTTTTATCTTCCGGTCTCCAGTTACAGCCATCCCTTGCCATAACTTTTAAACAATATTTGGAAAAATACCGGCCAAGAGAAAAAATGATAAAATTTTTCCTCATGGTGAATAAACAAGGGCAGACCCGACTTTCTAAGTACTATGAACATGTGGATATTAACAAGCGTACACTTCTGGAAACAGAAGTCATCAAGAGCTGTCTCTCTCGATCCAATGAGCAAGTAAGTTTCTGGTACTCTCTTTTATCTCAGCATTCAACTCTGCCTTGGCAGATCTGTTATTACGGAGCCACAAGGACTATCATTTTCTTTGAACTATACTCCTCCAACAGCTATTAGGGAAAACAAGGAATAATGTGAGTGAAGACAGAAGGAAGCACAGCTCTCTTTACATCCGTTTAAGAAAATAAAAACAAGGAAAACCAAGAAAAGACTTGGGTTCTTATTTAGGTCAGCATATTTGTCTCAGTGTAGCACGGAAGTGGCAGCTAAATTTACTCCTCCTAATAGGCATATCTCTTTTCCGTTCATATGGATTTAGCCCTTGTTACTCTTACAAGTGCTTGTAGCAGGTGGCTTTCTGTAAGCCAAAAAATGAAGGTCACATGATTGCTATGGAGGTGAATACTCAAGACCCGTTTTGTGCCAGAGAATAATAATATGGTTCTCATATGGAGTGAAGTTTTTTTCTACGTATTATTTTTGTAAATATACCACTAACGTAACATTGGAACTAGTGATTTATTATGAAAACAAAACAAATTTGATTTGAACTTGTCTTATTTTATCATGTAGATGGGAGAAATGGAAGTTAAAAATTCATATGAAACAACAAATCTATGTCTCCTGCCAAATTGGAGGTTAAATAAAATCATTAAAATAATTATAAGTAGGGATTTTAAAAACGGTCTATTTTTACAAAGAATTTTTATTAAGATTTACTTAATCCAGGTCCTAAACTTCAAATCCATTGGAAATCACTCACCAACTGAGGCAAAGTCGGAAAGCTTGTGCAGATCATCCATGAATTTTGTCACTTCTCCATTTCATTGCATATGTAGAAAGGGTGTCCGTGGGAACCGCTGCTAAGTCATATAAACTATTAAGCTACATCAGTGCTGAGAAGTTACGTGTTGCAAATGTGTTTCCCTTGGCTTCTAAATTGATTTTCCAGTTGGAACCTCTCAGAGTTCCTCTTTGAATTACTGCTTTGGCCTGCCATGGCACACACTGCTCTGTGTTGTTGTCGGATGGAAACAGAAACTGTTAAAGGGCCGTGTTAATGGCCACATACTCTAAGTAAAAGTAAACAGACTCTTAGAAGCATTCCTGTTTGAATCTTTCAGCAGAATGCAGGCACTCCACAATTTCAAACATCATTTTCACTGATTGGTTACACTTTGAAATATAAGCTTTGGAATGAATATACTGTTAGATATTTTTGATACATTCTAAATTATTTTAGATTTTAAAAGGAACCCACTGGTCTTTTGGCATAATCAGGCGCCAAAGTAGCGTAATATCAGCTTATTTTTTATTTTATCCACAAAGATGCTATGATGTATTTTTTTTTAATGTCAGAAACTCCTGAGAGACTTTGAAAAATGTTCCTCAGTTCTTTCAAACAGGTTGTGTTTCCTTGAAAGATCCAGCTGAGCAGAAATCACACTGGCTCTCCGGTGAGCCAAAAGCTTCAGAATGGTTCTGTGCTCATCACCTTTATCCTAATTTTAAATAAAAGCCTCAAATCTCTCCATCTTATAGACTGTCAAATGGCTTTCCCGTGGAGGAATTTTCATGATCAAAACTTGCAGCTTCATTCCCAGGTACATCTAGGCACCCAAGAGCAACGTAGCCCAGTACAAAAAGCCATAAAGTTCGTGTTCAGTTGCCTCTGGGCAAGCACACCCTGAAGTCCAAAGGAAGAGCAACACTGTGCCTTCCGCCTGCTCTGCCGTTCCTGTCCGCCCAGTGCCTTCCCATAAGTGGGAAGTGGCTTTAGGAGAGAGAGGAATGACAAGCGAGTTGTTCTAGCCAAATGTCAGTGGTGCTAAACTAGTTATTAATTCCTATGAAGCAATGTTTACAATGGGAGATTTTGTCTAGCATCTGCCACACAAAGGCCACCTTTAAATAATTTATAAAAGAATCTGCATTGATGCTTTTCATGGGACTCTAGGAAAAAGCAAACAATATACTTTTTTGTATGCTCTGTATATTTGGCTCCTCAACGACTACTAAATAATACAAAACTGAGAATATCTAATTGCTTCCCAAAAAGTCGTGGGGAGGTAGAAAGAAGAAAGTCTTTTTTATCATGTTTATTTTCACACTGGAGGCAGTTTAAAATGCTGACTATTCATTAGGTTTGCCTGCTGAATTCCACACGAGCCAAGCAAAGGAATGAGAAGGAGTACAGTGGGAACCCATGTGACACTCAGACTTTTTTCCAGACTTCTCCAACTCCCACTAGAGATGCTTCCAAGTAGTCCCCTGAATGTTGTGAGAAGGCCAATAATGATTCTGTAACATTTTAATGTTCTGTATTTCCAGGAGTGTGTTGGCAGATACTCAAATCAGAACCTAGAAATTATGCATGCCATTTTAAAGAAATCTGTCAACCACAGGAATTAATATCTTATTGTGTTTCATCTAGTGCTCTTTCATTGAGTATAAGGATTTTAAGCTGATATATCGGCAGTATGCAGCTCTCTTCATTGTGGTTGGAGTTAATGACACTGAGGTAAGATAACAGAGGGGACTTTGGAAAATGAAAGAAAATTGGGGATAACTGTCTGATTTTGAGTCCTCCTTAAATTGACATTTTCTTTCTACTTACCTTCTAAGAATTATTAACTGTTTTGAAGGATCTTGGTTTCTGTCAAGGCTGGGGAAAGCTGTATGGAAGAGAAATACCTAGGATGTTTCTTGGATTAGATGAGTAGCTTACAAAGACAAGAAGCCCCGAACCGCAGAATGCCTTCCTCTGCCCTAAGCAACACCAGTGCCCTGCCCTTGTTCTGTGACACAGTGGAACAGCTCAGACAAGTATAGAGGCCAATTGATTTTGGCACTGAACATGTGTTAACATATAAAACCCAGAGAAAACTATAAATATGATGGTCTTGTGATTATATCTCCTCAGATTTAGTTCACCTCTTCAGAAATGTCAGTCCCAGATCAATAGCACATAAGGCTATGGAATTCCCAAAATGGTGTTTCAGACCTAAAATACTTTGAAATCTCAGTTGATTATTTTTTTATCCATGAGCCAGACTTTAAAGTGGTTTCTTCATCTTCACAGATGAAAAAATGATGGCATGAAGAACATGTAAAATTGCATAAGCAAGTTGGTGATGACATCAAGGAGTAGAGCTCAGAATTCAAGACAGTAGACTCTAAGGCTTCCCTCTGGTTACATTCATCATAGACTTTTTTTTTTTTTTTTTTTTGAGACAGAGTCTAACTCTCTTGCCCCGGGTAGAGTGCAGTGGTGTCATCATGGCTCACTGCAACCTCAAACTTCTGGGCTCCAGAAATCCTCCTGCCTCAACCGCTCAAGTAGCTAGGACTACTGGAGCATGCCACGACGCCAAGCTAATTTTTCTATTTTTTGGTAGAGACAGGGTCTCACTCTTGCTCAGGCTGGTCTCAAACTCCTAAGCTCAAGCAATCCTCCTGCCTTGGCCTCCCAGAATGCTAGGATTACAAGCATGAGCCATGGTGCCCAGCCTCATCATAGACTTTTTAAAAAAATCTTAAGAGATTAAGGTTTCATATATTTCCCTTATTAATAAGTATCTTTTAAACAAATGAGTCATAGAACTGTTCTGCATATTTGTCACTGGGAAGCTACTCTGCTCACATCTGTTCACTAAACCACATTCTCTAAAACCTGGAAGCTGACTTGGGCAGTTCTATTTTGATTTACACGAGGGCCACAGTAAATTAATTGCACGCTTCCTCTTTTATTTCAGAATGAGATGGCTATTTATGAATTCATCCATAACTTCGTGGAAGTTTTAGATGAGTACTTCAGCCGAGTGGTAAGTCTAATGGCTAAGAAATGGTTTTCTTCCTCAACCCAGTTTCCCAGAAATTGGGACTCTCTGGATCTATGTCAAGAACATGTGTTAATATAGAGCTATAACAAGCAAAAGATAAAATTCAAATGATCTGAATTTTCTTTGCCTTTCCTTCTGGCTCATCCAAAGTGTTACAAATTCATGTATCCCCAGATTTTTATAAAGAACCAGCTCTAACAGGCTAAGAACCTCTTATTTCTTTTCTCTCAATTACGAGATTTTGCTACCTAACTTGCCTGCTCTTTCTTTCTTCCCTCTTCTTTCCTTCCAAGACACCAAGACCCCCCCACTTTTTTTTTTGCTCTACATATTCAGAGAAAATTCTCTAATATGAACTACAGAAATGTAGAAATGACCCCTGAAAGTATCGTCTTACTCTTTTTTTACCTTAAGAATCATTTCCAACCAGGTTAATGGGTACAAAATATAATTAGATAGATAGAATGTAGAATGAACAATATTTGCTAGCACAACAAAGTGACTATAGTCAAAAATAAGTTAGGGCATATTTTAAAATAACTAAAAGAGTGGAATTGAAATGTTCCTAACACAAAGAAATGATAAATGCTTCAAGTGATGGATACCCCGATTACCCTGATTTGATTATTACACACTGTATGCCTGTATCAAAACATCGCATGTGCCCTACAAATATATACAACTATTATGTACCTATAACAATTAAAAATACAAAATTAAAAAGAAAAAAAGAATGATTTCCATCCAAACCCTTGCTTTAAGGGTCAAAAATCAACTTCCTTTAAGGTTCCCCGTAAGGAATATGTGAGTTCTGTTCATACAGTCCTTTTTAAAAAATTTTACCAGCTGTATCGAGATATAATTTACATATTATACAATTCACCCATTTAAAGTGTATAATTTTAGTTTTTAGTATTTACACAGAGTTGTACAATCATCACCACAATCAATTTTAGGAAATTTCATCACCTGACAAAGAAACATCATACCCAACAGCATTTCCTTCTATAACCCCCTACCCCCACCCCAGGCCCTAGGTAATCTTTCTTTTCTTTTTTTTCTCTTGGTAAGTTAAAAAAAATTTTTTTTATTTGATACATAATATACATATTTTCAGGATACATGTGATACTTTGATACATCCATATAACGTGTAAAGATAAAATCAGGCTAGTTAGGATATCTACCACCTTAAATATTTATCTTTTTTTAATGCTAAAACCATTTGAATTATTCTCTTCTAGCTATTTTGAAATGTATAATAGATAATTATTAATAACTGTAGTCATGCTGCTAATTTGTTGAACACTAGGTCTTATTTCTTCTATCTAACTGTATATTTGTACCCCTTAATCAACCTCTTAATCATCCCTCCCTCCCCACTACTCTTCCTGGCCTCTGATAACCACCCATCCACTCTCTGTCTTCATGAGATTCACTTTTTAGCTCCCACATTTGAGTGAGAACATGCAAGATTTGTTTTTCTGTGCTTGGCTTATTTCGGTTAACATAATCACCTCCAGTTCCACCCATGTTGCTGCACATGACAAGGTTGCCTTCTTTTTTATAGCTGAGTAGTGTCCAATTGTGTATATAAACCACATCTTTATCCATTCATCCATCAACGGACACTTAGGCTGATCCCTTATTTTAGGTATTGTGATAGTGTGGCAATAAACATGGGAGTGCAGATATCTCTTCCTTATATTGATTTCCTTTCTTGTGGATATATACCTACTCTACTTTCTGTCTCTATAGACATGTCTGTTCTGGATATTTCGTATAGATAGAATTGTATGTGTGATTTTTTTTTTGTAGCTGATTTCTTTCATTTAGCATAATGTTTTCAAGATTCATCTACGTTGTAGCATGTATCAGTACTTCTTTCCTTTTTATTGACAAACGATATTCCATTGTATGGACATACCAAATTTTATCCATCCATTCGTCAGTTGATGAACATTTGGGTTATCTCCAATTTCTGAAATTATAAATAATTCCGCTATGAACATTCATGTACATGTTTTTGTGTACAACCATGTTTTCAGTTCTCTTGTTCATATACCTAGGAGTGGAATTGCTGGGTGATATGGTAACTCTGTGTTTAACATTTAATGAACTGCCAAACTGTTTTCCAAAGTGTCTGCATAATTTAAATTCCCAGCAACAGTATATGAGGGTTCCAGTTTCTCCACATCCTCACCAAAACTTGTAATTATCTTTCTTTTTTATTATAGCCATTCTAGTAGGTGTGAAGTGGTATGGAGACTAATCAATTTTGGTTTTCATTTATGTTTCACTGATAGATAAGGATGTTGAGCATCTTTTCATATGTTTGTTAGCCAAATTCATGTATCTTCTTGGGAGAAATATCTCCTCAAATCCTTTACCCATTTTTTAATTGCATTATTTGTCTTTGTTGTTGAGTTGCAAGAGTTCTTTTTTTTTTTTTTTTGGATACAGGGTCTTGTTCTTTCCCACAGGCTGGACTGCAGTGGCTTTGTCATAGCTCACAGCAACCTCAAACTCCTGGGCTCAAGCAATCCTCTGCCTCAACCTCCTGAGTAGCTGGCACTACCAGTGCATACAACCATGCCCAGCTAATTTTTCTATTTTTTGTAGAGATGGGATCTTGCTCTTGCTTAGGCTGATCTTGAACTCCTGGCTTCAAGCAATCCTCCCACTTGGGTCTCCAAAAGTGTTAGGATTACAGGCGTGAGCCACTATGCCTGGCCCAAAAGTTCTTTATATATTCTGAATACAAGTCCATTATCAAATATATGATTTGAAAATATTTTCTCCCATTCAGTTGTTTTCTTTTCACTTTCTCATTGGTGTCCTTTGAAGCACAATAGTTTTTAATCTTGACAAAGCCTAGTTAATCAATTTTTTCTTTTGTTGTTTGTTTTTGGTGTCATGTCTAAAGAAGCTTTGCCTAACCTAAGGTCATGAGGATTTATTCTTATGTTTTCTTCTTAGAATTTTAGAGGTTTAGCCCCCACGTTTAGGTCTTTGATCCATTTTAAGTAATATTTGTATATGTTGTGAAGTATGGGTCTAACATCCTTCTTTTTACATGTAGATATCCTGTTGTCCCAACGTCATTTGTCTTTCCTCCCCATAAATTGTCTTTGCACCCTTATCATAAATCCATTGACCATAAACATAAGGGTTTATTTCTGGACTCTCAGCTCTGTTCCATTGATCTATATGGAATGTATATAGACTTATGTAAGTACCACATTATCTTTATTACGGTAGCTTTATAGTAAGTTTGAAACCCAACGTTCTTTTAAAAAAAAATCAGTGGCGATGTTTTACTTTGCTACCACAGGCCTTCCTGAGCCTTGGTTAGATATTCTTGAGGAGTAGTAGACGCACAAACTTATTATTTTTCAAAGTTGTTTTGTTGATTTCATTTCTTTTTAAATAAAAAGTTTAGAAAGAAACTGTTTCCAAGCTTCTTCCTAAGGCAGTGAGTGGAATCTGCTCCAAAATTGTCAATACTGAGTGCACTAAAACCTGCTAAGCAAAACTCATGTTAAGAAGTTATATTTTCAGCCCAACTCCCAATGCCAGAAGTGAGGTTTGACATACTTCTTCCCGGGACCATCATTGTCTTCCTTGTCTTAGTGCTGTGGTTCTCAGAGTCTGGTCCTGCACCAGCAGCATAAGCTGGGAACTTGTTACAAATACAAGTACTGGGCCCAACTCCAAATCATTGAATCAGAATTTCATAAGATTGCTGGATTGAGGCCCAGCAATCTTACATCTAAACAAGCCTTCCAGGTGATTCTGATGCATGCTTAAGTTTGGGAACCACTGCTTTAGAGCATGCAGCTTGCTGTCAGCCTTTTTCTAATTCAAGGGTTGGTGCTGGGAAGACGCCTACTGGTCTACGATGTGGTAATGTATCTAGCCAGGAGAGAGTTAGTGCTTTCCGGAGCTAGAGGAGATCAAGAGGTCAGGTCATTCCAGAGACTGGCCTTGAGGGGGCAGAGGGCGTTGAGACTGGCTTTAAAATCTATCTCTGTGTTGATTACTTGCAGAAAGCACCATAGCCCAGCACTGTCCAATAAAACTTTCTGCATAAAAAAATGCTCAACATCTCTAATCATTAGAGAAATGCAAATCAAAATCACAATGAGATATCACCTAACCCCAGTGAGATTGGCCTCTATCAAAAAATCCCACAACAAATGCTGGCGAGGATGTGGAGAGACAGGAACACTCTTACACTGCTGGTGGGACTGCAAATTAGTGCAACCTCTGTGGAAAAGAATTTGGAGATACCTCAGAGAGCTAAAAACAGAAATACCATTCGATCCAGCAACAGCACTATTAGGCATCTACCCAAAAGAGCACAAAACATTCTACAATAAAGACATCTGCACCCGAATGTTTATGGCAGCACAATTCACTATTGCAAGGATGTGGAAACAACCCAAATGCCAGTCAATCCGTGAGCGGATTATTAAAATTTGGTATAT
>CAUYSK010062144.1:0-64863 GCA_963575035.1 Avahi laniger | reverse complement strand
TCCTTTGCCTGGATGATTGAGATCACCTCCCAAGGGCTCCCTGCCCCCCAACCCGTCTCCCCACAGCTGCCTGAGAGCCCAGCCCAGTCAGTGTCAGACTCTGTCCCGCCAGGGCTCCTGCCTCACATGCTCTCCCCCCCAACCTCCTAGCCCACACCCTGTTCTCAGGGACTTTGCACTTGCTGTTCCCTCTGCCCGGATCCCCTCCCCCCATATCCCAGATACCTCCCTCCGTCCCTGGTGTGATGCTGGAATGAATGTTGCATCTCAGTAGCCTCTGACTGTCCTTTCTGAAATCGCGACCCCGTCGCTCTTCCCTGCCTCGCTTTTCTTCCCCACATTGTCACCATTTGTTGTACTCCAAATGCTACGGATGTATCTATTTGTTAAAACAGATGCATTTTACTGTCCCCTCACCTGTGAGAATGGAAACTGGAGGTGGGAGGATGTAGGGACTGTCCCTTTAACTCACTGCTCTGTCTCTGACCTTCCTGCAGTGCCTGGCGGATAGTTGGTACTAAATAAACATTTGCGGACGCTCTGAATGCCAACGTGTGCGGGGCTAGCCAGGATGGCCCCTGGATGGTTCCCAGGCTCCCAGCTGAGCCCGTCCCTCCCTGCCACTGGCCGGTGACCTCCAGCCCTGCCACCGGGCTCCGGACAGCGCCCCGCGCTCCCATCAAAGGGCCCAGGCCCCGCGCAGCTGCTTCTGCCGCCCGCCTGCAGGAAGCGCGGGGCAGCTCTCGCAGCAGGCTCGCCCCGGCAGGGCGAGGCCGGGAGGCAGGGGAGGCCGGGGAGGCTGGGGAGGCCCGCGCGCCCGGCCGCGCCGCG
This sequence comes from Avahi laniger, assembly GCA_963575035.1. Taxonomy (NCBI): domain Eukaryota; kingdom Metazoa; phylum Chordata; class Mammalia; order Primates; family Indriidae; genus Avahi; species Avahi laniger. The sequence goes on along the minus strand of CAUYSK010062144.1, from coordinate 64,032 downwards.
CATTCCAGCCCCGTGATTGACGCGCGCACCGGGGCCCCCGCCTGCGGCTCCTGCCGCCGCCGCCTGGCCGGCCCGTCGCTGCCGCATCAAAGCAGATGTTTGCAGCTGGTTTGAGTTGGATCCCCCATCAACAGGCCCCTTTTTGTCTCAAAATAAAAAACAGCTACACCCCGGAATGATAAGGACGCAGCAGGCACGTGGGGGAGATGTCAGCCAGTGCAGCCAGAGGAGGCCAGGCAGCTCCCTCCCCAAGTGAGGCTGAGGCCAGCAGCAGCGGCCCAGGAGCGTCTAGGGTCCTGTCCCCTCAGCTCCTGTGAACTGCAGCTCATGCTTCAACCAGCATCATCACAGACGGCGCAGTCCCCCCAGCAGTCAGAACATGAGCCGCCACGCCGAGCGCTGATTGCGCTAAGTGCTCACAGCTGTGTCACCCTGGGGTCCTGCCACCAGCCTGGGCAGGAGGTATCACAGGAATCCACACAAAGACGTATTTGCAATGGTTACCTGTACGGTGGGGGCGGGATCCCAGTTTCCAAATGGGAAAACAGGTTCTGAGAGTGGAGGTGGCTTCCCCAAGGTCAGGCAGCTAGCAAGGGCTAGAGCTGGGGTCCAGGCCTGCCCCTCTGCCTCCAGAACCAGGTTTGGGTAAGTCACCTTTTCCAGCTCTTCCCCGGACTGACTATTGCTGCATCCTGTGCCTCTCAGCTTGCTGGGTGTACCCCAGTACCCCAACAAAGCACGTGTCACATTCTGCCAGCAGCCATAGGATGAGAAAAGTCTAACTCTGTGCCCCACGCATCTCGAATGAGTCCAGCTCAGAGTCAGCCTCCAGCGGTATTTGCTGGGTGAATTTGAGAAGGTGCAGCCAGTGTGGACAGAAGGGATATGGTTCCAGGGGCCAAGCCCTGTGGTCCCCATGGAGGGAGGAGGCTGTTTCCAACAGTGATCACTCCAGGGGTTGTGGGGCCTGGGTCTGGAGAAACCAGGCCCAGAATCTGCCTGGTCCCAGTGTGGCCCTGGGCAAAGGTCCGACAGAAGCCCATGCCTACAAAGGGACAGGCAGGGAGGGCACACACCGACCATGCAATTAGGGGGCTTCAGACTGAAATGGGAGGTGAGGAAAAGAAAGTTCCAGAGCCTACATCAGGCACCATGGTGAGACGTAGACCCAAGAAATCCATTTGTGCCAGGCGCTGGGCTAAGCCTTCCCGCACGGGCTGAAACTCGTCAGATTCCCAGTTACCCTGTGAGGGAGGGGTAAGCTCCTCCATTTTACGGAAGAGGAAACTGAGGCTTGAAGGAAGAGTGTGAATCACCCAAGACCACGTAGCTGGTGCTGGAGGCCTGGAAGGCCACACACCTGAAGGTGGTTGGGGGCTGAAGAAAAGCTCCTGGGTGAGCAGGGGAAGGAAGGGACACAGGGCAGAGGCCAGTTGACCCACCTTGAGTCAGATATCCAGGCCTGGTCCAGTCACTTATGGTCGGGGAGTCATTTATTAATGGTGTGCACATGGCACCCCCGGATCTAAGTAAGAAGCGTGCATGGAACTTCATTGATAAAAGTTAGAAAACTGGACTCTGACTTATGTAGCTGTGAAGACAGTGGGGGCGGGGAGGGTGAGTTCACTTCTCTTGTTACTTAGAGGTGTTCCCTGACCCCTAGAAGCAGAGTATCTAATATTTTCCTGTCCTACCTGGCTGCCTATTTCATTTCTCACAAAGTTGTTTATTCATTCAACAAACACTCACTAACCACTTCCTCAATGCCAGAGCCTGGGGATGAATTAGACCTGGTATCTGATTTCTAGGTCAGTAGGGGCTGCAGACACACAAGTAGCTGGACAGTGCCTAGGACTGTGGGCATCAGGGAAGGCTTCACAGAGGAGGTGACATTTGAATGGATCTTGAAGGATGAAGAGGAGTTCCATAAGAAGCAAAGGAAAGGGGGACAGAAGGATAAGCCTTGGTAGCAGATGGAATTTTCAGTGCTAAGGAGACAAGAAGGAGCTTGCTGTGTTCAGGGAGCAGCAAGAAGCCTGGCTGCTAGACCCAGGTGCGACGGGATAGGTGGGGCCTTGGGTGCCACTGTGAGGTCTTTGGGCTTGTGCTGAAATTGTTGGGTGCTCTTGGACATTCTGAAGCAAAGGGATATGTAATCTGATTTGACTTGATGAGGAGGTAAGTCAGAACTTTGGGCGTTTCTCCCCTACCTTCTGTTTTCTCTGTGAAATGGGAGGTGACAGTGTCCACTGAGTAGGACTGGTGCAGCGGTCAGGAGGCTGGTGAGGGAGGGGATGACTAGGGTGGTCTCGAGGGGCAGAGGAGGCCGCCTCAGAGTAGAAAGCACGTACATGTGGTGGGAACTCTTCTGAGAACCCAGTGGAGGGCCACACAAACTGTTAAGTGCGGTGACGGGATGTGGGAATGGCAGTGAGGAGGAGGTAGAGGATCTTCCACTCTGAGGATGGTGAACAGGTGCCAGAAGTCCTAGAGAGATGACAGTCATCATGATCGCCTCTTACTGAGCCCATCTCACATGCATGGCACTGTAAGTCAGCTTGTCATTATCCCCATTAGACAGATGAGGACACTGTCACTCAAGAGGAGAAGGGACTTGTGCGAGATTCCAGTGCTAGGAAGTGGTGGAGCCAGGATGCCGAGCCCGGTGCCTGCTGCACGGGCTCTGAGACCTGGCAGTGAAGACCTGCTTGGAGAGGCTGGAGCGGCCCCAGAACATTAGGAAGCCAGTTTTATTGGAGGGAAGAGAATCAGCCGTGCTCCATGTGTCTCTGCAGTTCTCAGTGTTTAAGAGAAGTTAATCAGCTTTGTAATCCACATTCAAATGCTCCCGACAAAATTGGTTTTCCGAGTTTTGTTTATTAGCCTTATGAGTTTAATAAATTGAGCATTAAACAAATAAACCAATAAAAATTCAGAGGAGATGGAGATGTGTTCTCACAGCCTGGGACTCTTCAAGGGAGGGATCCCCCTAAAAATAGAATTTGCTCCTCCATAATCATAGATGATCCCAACAGGAAAAAAATGTGTTTGTGTGTGGGGGTGGGTGGGTATTAAGTTTGGTTTTAAAAAAAACAAACAAATGCACAGCCCCACCTTCCGGGGGCCGAGCTCATGCCTGGTAATAAGAACTTGGGGTGAACTGGGCCACAGCCTTGGGGGCCGGCAGACAAGGGCATGGCGCCCAGAGTGAAGAGCGAGGGTGGCTGGTGCACGAAGGCACGCTGGGAGGCACGGAGCAGGGCGGAGTACCTGCTGCTACTGCTGCATGCCCTTGAACCTCGGTGTGTTCGTCTGTAAAATGGGGGCAGAAACAGGGCCCTGTGAGGATTTCTCAAGGCGATGCGGGAAGAGACTGAGTATTCTCAGTCTCGGTAATATTAACGAGATGGATAGAACGTTGAACCAGGCGTGCTCTGTCCAGATCAAGCCAGGCAGAAGCGGAAGGGCCAGTCCCAAACCTGGGGTGGTGGTGACAGGGAGGTGCAGCTGGGACCTGTCAACCCAGCCAGTGCCAGGGAGGTGCCCCCTGGAATCGTGGTGACCCTAGCAAGGGTGATCGACAGGGCACATGGGACACATGTGGGGCAAAAGAGGGCAGAGAAGGGCAGACTTTCGTGGAGTGCCTTCCTCAGGCCAGCACAGCGCCAAGGGCTTTACATGCAGTCAACCCTCCCAACGACCCTGTGGTCAGGTATGGTCATTCCCACTTTACAGAGGAAGAATTTGAGGCTCAGAGAGGTTAAATGTCTTGCCCAGAGTCACACAGTGAGAAAGTTAGGGAGCCAGGATGGAACCCTGGGCTGTGCCCTCTATGCCTGCTGGTTTACTTTGACAACCCACCGCATCCTCATGCTGAGAAGCAGGCAGTGCTGTCGAGCCCATTATACAGATAAGTAAGCTGAGGCTTGGGAAGATGAAATTACCTGCCCAGTCACCAGCCAGCAAGTGGTGGACTGAGGCAGGGAACCCAGGTCTGTCCGATTCCAGTGTCCCTGCCTGTGGCTGGGCCTGCTTCTCAGGGGCTTCTCAGGGTCTACCCCCACCAATCTCTCCATGATGAGAGGCACCGAGGGAGGGAATGGGGGCTCACAGAGAAGAGGGGACCCTGCTGGCACCCCCAACCCCTCCCACACCTGCCGTTAGTAGCTCTCACCCCAGCACGGTAGACAAAGGCAGCCCCATAATCGGGAGCGAGTATTTCATGCGTCCCCCCCGATGTTTTATTGGGTGGAGAGATGCTTGGAGACCAAACGGATGTCGCATTCCATTTATAAAGTGCACGCAGTTTGTTTTATTTCCCGAGTTTTTGCAATCTAGATAACAGATGATGCCCCGAGTGGCTGGCGCTGCCTCTGTAATGGCGGCGCCGAGCCTTTGGAGAAGTATTAATAATAGATTGTGTTGATGAGTTTGGAGAAAGTAGCAATCGACCCCCTGCTGCCAAGGCATTAGCGCGGCTGTTCTGAATGCAGCCAGCATGGTGGCATCGACTGCAGATGCAGGTCACCAACCCTGCTGTCCCCCTCCACAGCCTAAGAAGGTCTCTCTGGGAGCCACCCAGTGTGTGCTGACCCTGGCCTAGGACCCTGGCCCTGCTGTGCTGGCAGAGACACAGCCAGTGCCTGTCCACTCACGGGCTACAGAGGGCAGGCTGCACACCTTAGTGGGGCCCCTAGGGCAGGCAGTGTAGGGAGGACGCAGAGGGGCAGTGCGGTGGTGGGCGTGGCAGCATCCTGCACGTGAGAGACATGGGTTCTGCAAACCACGTCTTTCTCAGCCCCTCGGCAGAGCTGGAGTGCCAGCCAGATTTCTAGAGGCCTTTGCCCAAGACTGCGTGGACAGTTGGGTAGGCTGTACCCCAAACAAGGATATCAGGCCAAAGAGCCAAATTAGAGCTGAAATCCAGCCCATGTTCCCCTTGAAAAGCCGTGTACTTTGTGGGCTAGTGGGGTCCTGCCTCCTGGGGCAGAGAACCTGGCCTCAGCCTCAGCTCGCCAGGGCTTCACTCACTCTGCAAACACTGAGGCCTCCTTGAGGGTCAGAGAGAGCTAGGAACCCCAGTAGTGCCCTGTGGAACCCCAGGAGAGTTAGGCACTGATGGGGACATGTACCGTCACTCCGCTGTGATATTCACCAAGTTACATACTCAGTATCATTGAATCCTGACAACAGCCTTCAAGGGAGGTCTTGTTGACATCCCCATTTTACAGCAGAGAAAACTGAGGCCAGAGGGAAGCTCAGGGGAGCATAGAGGAGGGCACCTATCCTAGACTGGGGCATCACAGAAGGCTTCCCAGGCGAGGTGGCATTGGAGTTGGGCATTGCAGGATGAGTAGGAGCCTGCTGGGTAGAATAGAGGTGGGTGGCAGTGGTCGCTAGGGATGCCCTCCAGCTGAGTGCCCTGGCTAGTGCCAGGACAGAAGGCAGAGCTGGAATCGGCCCTGTCCACCCGCCCCACCAGCTCACCGTGGGCGGTGCTGACAACAGCCCCAGGAAGGGAGGCAGGCGAGTGCCTCCGTTTATGGCCATTTCTGTTCCAGAACCGATTAGAAGAGAATTGCAGCTGTAATCTGTGCCCGCGATGGCGGGCCATAAAGAGGGATGGGATGTGCACAGCGCTCCCAAGGTGGCGCCTGCAGACGTGGCCCGGGGACGCGAGGAATGAAAAATGGTTTTAATTCCCTCCCAGCAGCAATAATTTGATTCTTCATAAATTTCTCCATCAAAGCGTTGTTGAGGCTGAGTTCCCACAGAGCAGGGCACGTGATGGGGTGGGGGTGCTGGGAGCCGCGGTCAGCGGCGCCGGCAGAGGAGGGGCCAGGCTGCCCAGACCCTCCTGCACGTGCCAGCCGAGCCCCGGACACGCCCTCCCGCGCTGGTCTGCGGAGATGGGAGATGGAGCACCTCTGTCACGGAGGGACTGGACCAGGCCCGGGCTGGGAGTTGGCTGCAGCATTTGCTACTCACGTGACCCTGAACAAGTGACGCTGCCTCCCAGCACCTCAATTTCCTTATCTCTAAAATGGGGTTAATATTCGTTCTTGTCTCTTGTTGCAAGGATTAAATGCATTTCTGCATGTAAGGTGCTTAGTGCGGCACCTGCCGTGCTGTACGTGCTCAGTAAATACCTCTTCGTAACGGAGGTGCGGAAGCTGAAACGGAGGCATCACCCAAGCCAAGGGACAGAGAAAGAACATGTCAAAAGGCTGCCATGATGGTGCTTTGGAGAAGCCGCAGGCTGCTCTGTGGGCCACAGCCCGGGGAAGCAGAGGGTGGCGAGGGAAGAGGCAGGATCATGACAGGCCTTGAGTGCCAGGCTCAGGAGCTTGGATGTTCCCCTAGAGGCACTAGGGAGCCATGGAAGAGTCTGGAGCAGGGAAGCAGCATGATCAGCATGAAGTGTTTTGGAAAGATCCCTCTGGCTCCTGTGTGTGTGGTGGGGTGCGGGTTGTTGAAGGGCTGCAGGGGTCAGGAACGCACGGAAGGGACTGGTGGCTGCTCAGGCTGGAGAGGAGGGGCCCAGTCCCGGTGGGGGGTTGGACAGGGAATTGCTTGAATGTGGAGATGAGGGAGGATCAGGGAGGAGGCAGAGCTGGTCAGGAGTGAGGGTGGAGGGGACTCTCTCAGGACAGGGGCAGTCCTGGCCTCTGGGAAGGTTGAGGTGGACCCTGCACACTGCCCTCTAGTGGCCACCTTGTCCCTGAGCGGGAAGGGCCCTGAGCTGCCACACCCGGGAGAGGCACCTCTCACAGGATGCCGGGTGCCCGCCCTGCTGCAGGGTCTCCCGCTGTGTGGGCTCTGCCCAGGAAGAGCCTCTCCCACTTGGGCCCGAGGGCCAGGGAGGAGGGAGGGGCCCTCGGCGTCAGTGGCCCCTGGGAGGGACCTCCGAGCCCAGCCAGTGCCCCCTTTGTGCACCTGCAGGCTCTTCGCAGCCAAGTGCAGCGGCTGCATGGAGAAGATCGCCCCCACCGAGTTTGTGATGCGGGCGCTGGAGTGCGTGTACCACCTGGGCTGCTTCTGCTGCTGCGTGTGTGAGCGGCAGCTCCGCAAGGGCGACGAGTTTGTGCTCAAGGAGGGCCAGCTGCTGTGCAAGGGCGACTACGAGAAGGAGAAGGACCTGCTCAGCTCCGTGAGCCCCGACGAGTCCGACTCCGGTGAGCCCTGGCCCGAGTGGGGGGCCGGCCTCAGGGAGGGGCCTCCGAGCTGCACACGGACAGCGCTCGCACGTCCATGTGCGTGTGTGCACGTGGACGCTAATGTGCATACCTCTCAAACACGCAAAATGCACCTGTGCTCCCTGTCCCTAAAGCACACGTATCTGTACGTATCGACATGCATGTGGTCACACGTGTACCCACATGCACGTAAAGTACACGTGGGATACCCATACCCAGGAGCATATATATATATACTCACATATATGTAGAGACGTGCTCATGTAACCAAGCAAGCAAAGCCACACCCAGATAAACACACACATGCATGATCCAGCACACTCAAACACTAAACACTGTAAACATGGCTGCACACGCACATGCCATGCTTGCACGTATGCACACATACCCGCCTTGTTCTCTGGCCCACCACCCTCACCCTCCCTGATGTGGCCCCCACCGTGGCACAGCACTGTGGCTCAGCACCACACCAGGGCTGCAGGCTGGGGGCCTCTTGGGAGGCAGAGATCTGATGTGTCCTCCCTTCCTTGACCCCCCAGAGCCTCCTGCAGTGGGGAGCAGACAGCCCTGAGCTATTCCCTGTTTCCCAGCTGGGGGCACTGGGGCCCTTTCGGGCAGGGGGAAGACCCCATTTCCCAGGGTGAAGGCACCTCTCTAGTCTATTCCAGACCCCAAAAGGACTATGCCAGTTTGGAGCCCTCCTGGCAGGAAGGGCAAGGCCAGCCAGGAATGAGTCTGAAGGAGGAAAGGCCTGGAGGTGGCCTCGGCCCTTGTCATTCCTGGGAATAGTGGGGACGGACTTGAGCAGGGAGCTTGGAAAGGAGATGTCCTGGCCTGCCAGGCCCTTTGTGTGACCCAGAGCCCCACAGTAACAGGATCTGCCCACATGGGAAGGGTGTGTCACTGCCAGGGCCCTTGGTGGAGGCAGTGAGCAATCCATCTGTCCCTGCTGTCCCTGGGCAGGGCAGCACCGTGGCTGGTCCCATGGCTGCCTGGACTCCTGGGGAAGAGCAGAGCCTGCCAGGTGCCATGGTCTCTTCATACCTGGCCCAGGAAAGTGGCCCCCTCCCCAGGGGCTTGTGCTCTGAGGAACACAGGGCTGGAGGAAGGGGACCAGTCCAGACGAGGGCAGCAGGAAGCCCAGCGGTGGGTGGGAGGCTTGGCCATCCATCTGGGGTGGCATTTCTGAGACCCAAGCTCCGGGGTGTGTCACTGGGTGAAAACACACGCTTCTGAGTGCTGCGCATGTGCCTGTTCAGGTGCTAGCATGCTTGCATGTCCTTCCCGCGAGCATGGGCCCGTGTGCACATACGCCTGTGGGCTGCATGTGCCGGGCCTCTGCGGGCCCACGTGCCGGTCTGCATGTGTGTGTGCCGGGGCGAGTGCACCTGTGTGCGTGCGCACCTGCACACTGTGCTCATTCTCGCGTGAGGATGTCGGCGCATGTGTCTTTGCCTGTCGATTCTTCACTCCTGGAAGCTTCAAGAAAGAAGCTCCCTGCGGTCTTCCCTGAGGCACTCACACCTGGCTGGCACTGGGCTGGTGCAGTGGGAACAAGTTCTCTCGGGGGCTGACATGCTGGGCTGGGTCTCCAAGGGACCGGAGGTCAGTGGGACAAGGCAAGTCCCAGACCAGATGGGTCCGGGAAGCCCAGGGCCAGAACAGTACACAGATGCCCGCCTTTCTCTTTCGGGGTCTGTTGGACCTAAGAGGCAAGCAGATCTGCTCTCAGGTGTAATCACACGTGGACCTCAGCACACTTCTGTGTGTACCACACACAGGCATGTGCACAACCATGCGTGTGCACCTGTGTGCCTGTTTCCCACGTGGGCCTGCATCAAAGCCGTCTTGAGTTTGTGTGCACATGAGCGTTGCAGCTGCACGTGTGCGTGTGCACGTCTGAGTTCACTCTGTGCAGGTCCACCTGTGTGGGGACCGTGTGCTGGGGAAGGGACACGCAGGGCACGGGGGCGGGAGATGAGGGGCCAGGACAGGGAGGTAGACGTGATCCCAAGGGCACTGGGGGGCCATGTGGGTGTCTGCAGGGCGCGGGGGCCATCGGGCAGCAGGTGGCATGAGGGCACAAGTCTGGGGCCTGGGCCACCCCTCGGCCCTCCCTGATGGGCCGGGTTGCGTCCCCCACAGTGAAGAGCGAGGACGAGGACGGGGACATGAAGCCGGCCAAGGGGCAAGGCAGCCAGAGCAAGGGCAGCGGGGATGACGGGAAGGACCCGCGGAGGCCCAAGCGACCCCGGACCATCCTCACCACGCAGCAGCGAAGAGCCTTCAAGGCCTCCTTTGAGGTTTCCTCCAAGCCCTGCCGGAAGGTGAGGGGCGGCTGGGGCAGACACCCCACACCCGCTGCCTTCTCGGATCCTACCCACTCTGTGCTTGCTGGGGGCAGGACATCCCTCCACCTCCCCCATCTGCCCTGCACCCCCAAACCTGCCGATTCCCAGCCACTGCCCCTGCAGGCCTGACCTGTCTCTTCTGTCCGGGCCAGGTCCGGGAGACGCTGGCAGCTGAGACGGGCCTCAGCGTGCGTGTGGTCCAGGTCTGGTTTCAGAACCAAAGAGCGAAGGTGAGTGGCCACCTCCAGGCACTGCTGGCCCCGGACAGGGGGCAGGCGGAAGAGGGGGGTCCACATGTGGGTGGGGCAGGGAGGGTCCGGCCTGAACTGTGCTCTCCCTGCAGATGAAGAAGCTGGCCCGGCGGCACCAGCAGCAGCAGGAGCAGCAGAACTCCCAGCGGCTGGGCCAGGGTGAGCCGGCGCTGGGGCTGCGGACAGGGGGCCCTGCTACCTCTTTTAACAAGACTCCCAGGAAACCTTCACCAAGGCCATCGGAGCCCAGGGAACTTCTGCCTAAAACCCAGCTGAGCTGTAGAGAAGTGGAGAAGCAGTGGGGCCAGGGGACACAGGGAGGAAAGACGGCAGGGCGGAGGCCGGGGGTGGTGGCATTTCTGCAGTCAAAACGGCGACTGTGTGCCGGGCACGGTTCTCAGCACTGAACACACCCCGTGTCACTCAGTCTCACAGAGCCCTGCAAAGAAGGGTATTGCCATGTCCCATTTCACAGATGAGGAAACTGAGGCTTGGTGAGATTGAGGAACTTGCCTGGGATCTCCCAGCCCAAGCATGGGGCTCAAAGCCTGTGCTTTGAACAGGATGACACTCCCTGACACTGCCTCGCAGCTAGAATCCAGCAGAAATCTCCAGACAAAGCTGGCCAGGGTACCGCGGGGCCCCCAACACTGGGCTTTGCTAAAAATGCTGTTTCTACATCAGAATCTTGGGCCAGGGCTGGTCTCCTGGGTCCTATGGGACACTGAGCCTTCAGGGCTGCGAAGGGAGTGCAGGGAGTGCCGGGGGCTGGGGCAGAGCTGCCTGCCCTGGGTGAGAGGGAGGCTCCGGGCAGATGCCAGGCACTGATGGGCAGCCCCTTCTGCTCAGGACTCTGGGGGCCAGGCCAGGGGCCAGGCTGGACATGGGGCTTCTAAGGACACGGCCTCAGAGCCCAGTTCTTCCTTTCCTCTCCCTCTGCCTGTCCTGGGGCTGCAGTCACTGCCTCTGGTCTCCCAGCAACTCCTGGGCTGCGTCTGGCCCTCCGATGTTCCCAGCTACCTCCTGGAACACAGCCTCCCTGAGAATGTCCCCCAGTGCCCCCAGCCCACACTGCACTGCCGCCACTGCCCATGTGCACGCGGCACATCTTGCCCCCTCCCCACCCCAGGAGTCACCTCTCACCTTCCTGTCCCACACACGTGGCATCTGCTCAGTCGCCAAATTGGGGGTGGTTTCTTTTCCTGGGTCCCGCTCGCCCCCTCCTAGGAGTTGTCTCTCCCATGACCCCCTTGACAGAGAGCCCGGCCCTCCCCAGACCTCTCGGCCCACTGCTCCAGCTGTCTCACCCTCACCCCGCCCAGACCCTCCCCTGCCTTTGACACCCAGCTCGCCCCCAAAGGCCTCTGTGGTCAGGTCCCTCTCGGCTCATCTCCCCCACACTGGTCTCTTGGGCTGGGCTCCATCCCACCTGGCAGTTCCTCTTGTCCGGGCCTGCGCTGCCCCAGCCTGGCATGCCTCACCTCTGCTGGTTCGTTAAGTCACACGGGGTTGGGCCCCTTCCTCTAGGAAGCCTTCCCTGGGCCTCTTTGACCTGGGTGTGAGAACTTGGTGCTCCCGGATGGTGGGGTGCACATGGCGCCCACACTTAGAATCACCGTTGCCTGGTTGGGGTCCCCCTCCTCAGGGTCCTGAGCACCTGCAGGGTAGGGTGGTGTCAGGAAAGCTGGGGCAGGGGGCCGGGAGGACCCTGGCTTTTGGTAAACTGATTATGGAAGAGGGGCCGAGGCGTGTCTGGGGAAGGGGCTGGGGAGTCAGATGTCTGGGCAGCCCCTGGCAGCAAGGGGCGCCTGGGGAGTCTTGAGGTCAGAAGGGACACCCGGGAGATATCTGTGGGGCTCCCAGGGAAGCTGGGCCATGGGATGGGGTGGGCAGGGCCAGGTGGTGACGGCGTGCTCTGTCCCCAGAGGTCCTGTCCAGCCGCATGGAGGGCATGATGGCCTCCTACACGCCGCTGGCCCCACCGCAGCAGCAGATCGTGGCCATGGAGCAGAGCCCCTACGGCAGCAGCGACCCCTTCCAGCAGGGCCTCACGCCGCCCCAAATGCCAGGTGACCACATGAACCCCTATGGTAAGCCGCCCCACCCCTGCCCACCCCATTGACCCTGCCCCCTGCCTGGCTGGGCAGGCCGAGGGCCGTGACAGCCACCTGCTAGCCCTGGGCACAGGCAGGCCCGGCCAGCAAAGCCCACAGCCGCCCCCTGACCAGACCGGCCCCAGCCCTTCTGGGCAGGACTGGCCGGCAGGCCATCCTGTCTCTCCCTGGCCTCCGGCCACACAGCCTGCTGGGCCGACAGGGCCCCCAGGAGCCCCAGCCTGCACCTGGTCCTGACACTCCTTCTGCCCCCCAGGGAATGACTCCATCTTCCACGACATCGACAGCGATACCTCCTTAACCAGCCTCAGTGACTGCTTCCTCGGCTCCTCAGACGTGGGCTCACTGCAGGCCCGCGTGGGGAACCCCATCGACCGGCTCTACTCCATGCAGAGTTCCTACTTTGCCTCCTGAGAGCCAGCCGGGCGCATGGACGCTTGGGCACGGGGCCTGGGGCGGGACTGCGGCCCCAGCAGCCAGCCTGGCCACGCCACCCCGCCACCCGCACAGACTCTACAGACAGCCATACGGTGCCCTCCCCTTGGCCGGCCGGGCCTGGCTAAAGTGTCCGTTTGGCACAGCCAGACCGGCAGATGGACACAACCTGGGCAGGGGCTGTGTCCTGCCCACAGAGACCTTGTCACCCCCAGGGACCCAGAGTGCTCGGACGGCCACTCGCCTCCCAGCCCCACCTCGGCCTCCGTAGCGCCTTCTCCCTCCCCATCTCTTTTTTGGGAAGCTTAAATTCTCTCTATTTTTTTAAACGTCTTCTGTGTCCAGCCAACCTCCATGGCTCCCATGCAAGCCCCAGGACGATGATGCCTGTGACCTGAGAAGCGTGTGTGCCTGGCCCTGCGGTGGTGCCACCTCCCCCCGAACGAGGGCAGGCCGCCAGCCAGGCGAAGAGCCCCGCAGGTGCACGTCCCGCCACTGCTCCGCCTGAGAGGGAGGCACCGGCGCAGCTGGGGTGTGCACTGAGCCCCGGCAGACCCAAAGTGACAGAGAGGCGCCCGCACACACACGTGCAGGCACGGCCCGCACATACGCACACAGCCACGGGGATGCCGAAAGGGACGGGTTTGCTGCGGGTCTGCCCTGCCTTGTCAGGAAGGGGAAAGGAGGCCAGACAGGCCTCTTCTAGGAGCAGTCGCGGGGAGGAAGGAAGGAAGGGGGCGAGGAGAGTGAGCTTGAAGCACGTGGACCCAAGTGGGGGCTGCCTGGGCAGGGGGGGCAGAGACGGAGCCCCCAGAACGAGGGAGCATCAGGCCAAACGGCAGGGCCTCCAGGTGGACAGGGACCTCAGAGCACCCGCGTGGTACTCCCCCTGCCGCTTGGCTCCCTCCCAAGCCACCTCTGCCTTTCCTCACACACCTGCAGGGATGAGGAGCTCACTGTGTCAGCCACCCTGTCCTCTCCAGCCCCAAGTCCGCGGGCCTGCGGCTCCAGCTTTTTCTTCCAAACCGCGCCCCTAGCAGGCCCCCACTTTCCCTGTGAAGGTGCAGGGCAGATGTGACCTCCCTTGCATCCGCTGGCCACGAGCGAGCAGGCCGTCCCCTCTCCTGCTGTGGGCGCCCTGCCTCTGTGAATGCGGCCGATGTCCAATGAGTGGTTTGGGCCACATGACCTTGGACACTACTCACCCTGCCCTTCCGTGACTGAATCCCCTGGCACTCACACCCAGGTGACAGCTAAACTCTGTCTCTTCTCTGTGTGAGTGCAGGGTGGGAGGGGGACACTTACCGTCTAGACCCAGTGAAGGACCGTGACTTTCTTGAAGCTTCGTTCCCTCTTGTTTGATTTAGTCCAGCCTGTGGGGTCACTCTGCGCACCAGTTCTGTGCCACTGCTTTGGTCCCTCCCAGGCACATCTGCTGACGTGAGGAGTCGGCCCTGGCTGTCACCCAAGCTGTGTGGCCCATGGGGGCCTCTCCCTGTTTGGCTTTGGCCCATCTGCTCCCTGGATGAGGCATTCCAACCACGCGTCCGGCCCCCTTGCAGGCCCGCAGGATGTTGCAAGATCTTTGCCCTGCTGTCCCCCCAGCCCCTGCCGACTCAGCGCAGCCCCGTCAAAGCGAGGGGCAGCCTTCGGGGCCCTGGTACTCAGTGTGCCCTGTTCAGGTGCTCACAACCCTGCCTTTAAGTCCAGCCGAGGCCACCACCCCGTGGTCGGCCTGGTCCAACCTCGGAGCGCGTGAGGACAGTGAGCATCCCTCTCCACCTGTGGGCCCCTCTGCCTGGCTCTCCCTGCAATCCTCAGAGTTCACCAGCCCGTTCTGTGGTTTGCTGCCCCATGCTGTGGGGACCCCGGTCCCTGCAGAGCGTCCTGGGCCTCCCACCTCACCTGTGCTGGGCTTCTGCACCCATGTCCCCGCACGCTCTTCACCAGGGCGGGCTCGTCAGAGGGGAGCACATGGCTTATTGTCACCCCTCGAGCCCGAGCAGGCAGCCTGGCCTTTCTGGGGCTCTTTTTGTTACAAACAGAACTTCGCCAAGGACCTCAGTTGACGTCCTTGGTCCTCCTGCAGCCTCAGCCCGCCCGGGGTCAGTGCCACTACTGGTCCCTTGGGCAGCCACTCTGGCGTCTTGAGAGACGCTCCCCTTTCTCCTCTGCACACGCACAAGCTGAATCATGCCAGGGACACACTGGCGAATCCCAAGGTAGTCCCCGGCCCGGAAGACCACCCTCCGCTCCCAGCCTCGCTGGGTTGGAAGGAACATCAGAAATGGGTGGTCCGCTCCATCCCTTACTTTACAGCTGGAGAACCTGGCTCGGGAGGGGAAGGGGCCTGCCCGGGGTCTCACAGCGAGTCAGTGGCAGAGCTAGAGCTGAGACCAGGACGTGGCAGCCCCACCATCCTCATCTGGGGACGGCCTCCAGGTCGGGGATGTGACTTGTGCTTAGTAAGCTTGTCGGCCCCTGGGGTCACCTCTTCCCACTCTGGGGCCTCACAGCCCCCAGGCTCTGCCCGGCCCCTCCTCCCTGCATCACGCTGGCCTGTGCCAGGAGCTGGTACAGGGACACCCACACTCGTGTCCCACAGATTATTAAAGCCAGAGGGGACCTCAGAGAGCCCCTCATGCCAGAGATGCCCCATCAGGTGTGCCTAGGGACCCCCTTCCCTGTGTGCTGTGTCTTGCCGCCCGCAGGCTCCCAGACACCAATGCTCCCTCTGCCCAGTCCTGGACTGAGCGTGGGGCACAGATGCAGGGCCTGCCCTGAGGGCCTCTCTCCTAGAAGGAGAGGCAATCACACTCCATTCCAGCCCAGTTCAGAGGTCTTTAGGCACCCATTTCTCAGATGAGAAACCAGAGGCTCAGAGAAGGGAGGTGAGGTGTTCAGGGTCACCCAGCAGAGTCCAAGGGCCGAGCAGGGTGGGTGGGGGAGGGGGCTGGGGCCAGCAGAGGAGCAGGTCCTTCCCTCTCGGTGGCGGAAGTGCAGCCCTGACTGGGGAGTAGCCAGCACCGCCCCCACCCCTGTCGTGGTCACCGTGGGGCTGTGGTGGGTCGCTCAAGGGAAGAGGGAGGTAACTGCGTGGTCTCTGGAGGAAGAGGCAGAAAGTGAGAGGTGGGCAGGGGAGTCTTGGAGAAAAGCCCAGGGAAGTCAAGGCTTAGAAAGAGGAAGGATTCACCCCAGGTGACAGAGTCAGGGCAGAAGGGGACCAGAAGCCAGAGCCTTCTCACCTGCCTGCTCCGTGAAGCCCCCTGGGTGCTCTGCTGTCCCGGGAGACTCCCAGGTCACAGAGGTCAGACGAGGGACCCGCCCAGCCGTGGGAGAAGCGCTGTGTGCGTGGGCAGTCGGTGGGCAGGCCTTGGCGCTGCACCCAGATGAGCAGGGCCCAGCACGGGGTTGGGGCTCAGCCTCTTCTCCTTTAGGAAGCTCTGCAACCCCCTGGCAGTGAGGCGGCCCCTCCCCCGCCCATCTGGTTGCCCTTTTCACTTGGCACGCTGGGAGTCTCAGGGGAAGGAGGATTGGCTGACAGCTGCCTGGCCCCAGCCCGGTGCCCTGAGCACCACCTCGGGTGAGGGAGAGCCTGCGGCTCAGACTGGCTGGCCCCATGGGGAAAGGGCTCCACACTCACGCACACACACTCGCACCTGGCGCACACGGGGGCTCACGCACCCACACTCACGGGCATGCGCTGCCGGGGCAGGAGGGAGCCTCCAGCATTTAGCCCTTGGGGGGCGGGCGAGCCTCTTCTCCGGTGCCCCGGCCCCACCCTGGGGTCCTGGGGGAGCCCAGCCCAGCCGGCGTGGGGACCCGGCTGCCGGCCATTCCTCTGTTTTCTTTGTACAGACTCTCACTGCCCACCCGCCATCCCCAGACACGTTTTATTTAATAACTTGTCATTGTTAAATTATTTATTAGCGTTTACCACATCACCACCCCACCCTGCCCTCCACTCTCACCTCCTCCTCTTCCCACAAAAGCAGAAAATGGAAACAACAACAAAAAAAGATGAGACATCAGTATATTTGTAAATAAACCAACCTGTACACGCCTGTGGTGCTTCTCCTTGGGGGGCAGCGGGGGCTGTGCTGGGCCTGAGCCAGTCCTGTGTGCGACGTCAGCAGTCTTCCTGACGGCCACCAGGGCCAGCAGGCCAAGGAAGAGAGGCCTGCCAGCCCCATCCCATAACCTCACCTCCTCCCATCCTGCCCCAGCCCAACCCTGAACTTTCTCCAGCCTGGAAGCAGATGATGCGCGCCATCTCGGTCTCACTGTGCCCGCATCCCGGACGCTCATTCACTCATTCATTCAAGCAGCCAGTATTTGTGAGGGCCTCTTCAGTGCCAGCCACCTGAGAACGGGGCTGGTGGTCCCTGCCTCAAGGAGATAGTGTGGTAAGAGCTCAGCTGAGGTTACAGGGGAACCCGACCTCACATGGAGGGATGGGACACCCTGGAAGGCTTCCTGGAAGAAGCTGCATATTGAGCTGAGATCTGAAATTGCCTGGGAGTGGGGTGGGGTGTCGGGGAGCATCCTAGTCTCACGCAGAAACTCGGTGTGCGCCTCCAGCACTGCGAGGCCTGCGGAGGTTGGGGCAGGGCCGGACCATCCGGGGTCTTGCTGCCCAGTGGGGAATACGCCCGATTAGACCAGGCAGCCTTGCAGCCATGCATGGCCATGTCTACCAGCAGGGCTGTTCCTATCTGTGTATGACGCTGGTGTCGCTGATGTGTGGCGTGCTGGTGAGGAAGTTGTACATCCACACGCGGGTATGTCATTGCCTTTGTGTATCTTTGCATCCATCCGGGACGCCTCTGGGCCTCCTGTCCACAGACCTGCTGTCCTAATGTTCGCTCCTTCCCCTGCCTCTTCTCCCCATTCCTGTGGCTGGGGTCGCCTGAAATGCCCCGTTAGCATCTCTTGGCCTGCCCGCGGCAGCAGCACCCCCTAGAGGCAGGCACCGCCCTGCGCCTTCTTCTGGGCTCATTTCTCACCGCCTCTGGGGGATTCCAGCCACCGCTTGACTTCCAGGAGTCCAGAGATGTCGAGGACCTCCAGATCATTCCCTCATCTACCCCTCACCAACCTGAGAGGCAGGTCCCGAGTTTCAGAAGAGAAAACCGAGGCTCAGGAGGAGGAGGTGACCTGCTCAACATAACAAAGCTAACCAGGGGTAGCGGACCCAGGGTTCAAAGCCAGGTTTGGCTGCAAACCCATGGCCCTGCCAGGACCCCAGGCTGCCTCCCCAGCCCCATACTCTCTGCCCCTGTGATCTGGTCCTTTAAGTTCAGGCCCAGGGACTCTGGGCACAAGGAAACTCCTGCCTTCAGGGTGCCTCACTGAGGCTCAGAGAAATTAAGTCACTCAGCCCAGACTGCATAGCACAGAGCTAGAACTAAACTGTGCCTTTGGGTCCAAGCCCCAGGCCAGGGTTCAGGCAACAGGGGGCCTCTAAGCTCCACCCTGGCCAACAGCAGGCTGCCAACTCTCTTGCCTAGGGCAACCGAAAACCGTTTAAAATCCTGTCACTAAAAAATGTGCGAGGGGTGAAGGGGAGGGGACTGTGCTAATCCCTCTCTCCGCTGTCACTTGCCTGTCTTCTTCCCCATCCCAGAAGGTATAGGCAAGAGACAAGAGAGGGCCTGGTGGGAGATCCCTTCTGAGCCCCCCTTCTAGGGGCAGACTTAAACAGGACAAACATTAGCCGAGTGCCTACCACTGCCAGTCACAGACTTCAGCTCTCTGACCCTTGCAACAACTCAGAAAAGCTTTTATCCCATTGCACAGATGAGAAAACTGAGGCTTAGAGAGAATTAATGTGCTCCAGGGTAATTCTGCCCAGGAACTTGGGGTTGGAGAAGGTTTAGGCCATGAGACCAGCAGGAATGGAGAAGGGGGAGGTCCCAGGAGAGGAACATGACTCTGAACCCACCCTACAAAACTTGTCTTCAAGGAGTCTGAAGCCCAGGGAGAGAGCCAGGCCCCCGTTCTGCCTCTGGATCCCTCACAGCTGCCAGTCCCTGCAGCCTTCCCTAAGAGGGCTGGGAGCCCAGGATCAGAGAGGGTGAGGTGTGTCCAGCAGCTGCACAGGACAGATGGGCAGATGGCTCAGCCTGGACAGATGGGCAGTTAGATGATCCGACAGGCACGGAAGGACGGCCAGGAGGAGGGCCACCGCACCCACTGGGCCGAGCCTTGTGTGTCTTGTCTCACTCTTGTAGCCCTTTGGGGCAAATTATGTCCACTTGCCAGGTGAGGACAGTGTCCCCCATTCCTCCCAGGAGTCCCTGTCTTACAGGCTCTGCTGCTTTGCCCCAGACACGCTCTTTGGCTTCTGAGTGTCCCAGACCTTGACCCCAGGCACCGATGGACAAGGGACTCTGTTCATGGCTTTGACTTCAGAGCAACCACTGGAGCCCGGCTGGAGAGTGGAGACAGCCCTGGGCTGCTGGTCCCCCCTGCTTGGCAGACCCACCTGGGGGGGCCAAAGAAGGAGCTATGAGAAAGACAGAAAGGACTTTAAGTGGGGAGGGAAGGTCACTGTGCCTGGGAAACCAGAGAAAGCCTCCTGGAGGAGGAGACATTTGGGCTGAGCCTCCAAAGATAGAGTCGGGCACGAGGAGACGGGACCAGAATAGCCAGAGCAGGCTGGGGGGTGGGAGGTGCCGCAGGATGGCGGGAGGCAGGGCACCCGGGATCCAGGCTGGACTCAGCGTCTGAAGGCAGAGACGGCAGGAGTGAGCTCCTCGGTGCTGCCTCCCTGCTGGGCACGCTGGGGTCGGTCAGGCCCTTGGCAGCCAGGGACGCAGGACACGTCCTGTGCTTTGATTAAGCTGGGCGTGAAGTCAGGACACTAGGAGCCACGGAGGAATACAGAGGAGTGTGTGTATTCCCAGACACGCCTATTCCTGGTCGAGAGGACGGTGCACCTTCCCTCTGCCGGCGACACCCAGGTGGCGCTATGTGGGCATCACTCCGCTTTCTCCCCGCCCCGCTTGTCAAACCTTGGGGCGCTTTGCTGCTGAATCTCCGAGAAGCCATTTGAATTTCGCCGCCAAACCTGCAGTCACCCATCAGGCCACGAGGTGGCGGTCGCAGGCAGGCAGGTGGGCGCCCGCGCTGCCGCTGCGCTGAGAGAGGCGCGGGGGCGGCGGCGGCTTCGGAATGCGGCCGGAGACGGCAGGAGGGACGACACCTGCTCCCCAGGGGCGTCTGTGCGCCGGGCACTGCGTGGGCCTGTTCCACGATAATCCCGCGGATGCCCCGCCGCAGCCCTGAGAAGGGGATGTGAGCATTCCCATTTTATAGGACAAGAGAGCGGGCTCAGAGATGTTAAGTAACCTGCTTGAGGTCACACAGCTAGGAAGTGGCAAGCTGGGGTTTGAACCAGGGCTGGGGCGGAACACACAAGGAAGAAAAAGGGGGAGATGGACTGGGGAAAAAGGTTTAAAAATAGCACTCTCTTCTCAAGCACTCAGCTGCTCAGAGCCTCATTACGCCCATCTCTCTGACGCCATGCACCTGTGGGGTGAGTACTTCACCCATTTCATAGCTGCGAAAGCTGAGGCTCTGGAAGGCTAAATGCCTGGGGAGGCGCTTACCCCCAGCCCCCTGGCTCCTGGGAAATCAGCCCCCCTGAGCCCGGAGGGGGTCCCGGGAGTGAAGTGGAGGACGGGGAAGTGGCAGCCCCCACACAACCCAGCAGCCCCTGCTCCTCCGGGAGGATGGTTGGCGTCAGGGCAGTCCCCCCTCCCCAGGGCGGCCTCTGGGCATATGAAGGGACTCCCCCACCAGAGTGAGGTCCTCGTCCACTCTCAGGACACGCCGTCCAAAGTGGATGTTTCCAGAGCAGAGGTCACAGGTCACAGCCCGGAGCCCCTGACCTAGGATCAGTATCTCATTCCGATCAATTCAGGCACTGCACCGCACCGACAGGGTGGGGGGTGCCAACTGATCTGGCAATGGCCAGGTGCCCCAAAGCCCTTCAGGCCAGGGAGGCTTCCAGGAGCTGTCTCCGGTGACACCAGCCTTGCTTTCCCCATTCTCTGAGGCCAACAGCAGATAGGTGAACAGACACCTGGGCCTCGGTTAACCACAGGGGCCCCGCCAGAGGAGGCATCCAGGAATGGGCAGCCAGGCCCAAGTCTGGTGGCCAGAGTACCCCATTCCCTGTGACCGGTCCCAGGGAGAAGCTGGGCACCTTCTTGGGTCACCGGTTCCGAGGATGCTGGCAGCCACGTTCCTGACCACAGGGGAGCCCTGGAGCCCGAGGCCAAGTCGCAGGCAGGAGGTAAGGGGAAGGGGGTCAGAGAGGCGGCCCCAAGGCTTCAGTCCATCAGGGCATCAAAGGGCTAGCAAATAAATGGCCGATAAAGTCCTTTATTGCTTAGGCTAGTTTGAGTCTCTGTCACTTGCCACCAAGGAGTACTGACTAAAAACCCACATCATCACAGAGTTATTGGGGGAATAAATGAGATAATATTTCCAAAAAAAAAAAATGAAAGCTAAGATGATTCTCAGCAGAGCACAATAGTGGCCTCTGCACCTTCTCCCCGCAGTTCTCCAACATCACCCCACGTCATTCATGCAAGTACGGTTTGTGAGAAGGCTACCTCGTGCATGCACAGATTTTGAGCTGGCATTTAAGAGGAGACATTATTTTGGAGATTGCATCCAACAGTATGTTGTCAGAGATTTCTGGAGAACAAATGAAAATGATGACTGTTGGCGTAAATATACAACGGACAACATATCATTGCTACAAGAGAGGTTCTTGCCATCCCAGCCCTTGTGGCTGCGAGCATCTGCCTGGCGTGGGTCCCCTGGTTACCCCCACACAGGGGGCAGCTCCGGTTCACGCGCAGCTGGAAGCTGGAGGCTGCGCCGCACGGACAGGCAGTCGGGTACTTCATACACATCAGAGCTCAATCGAAAAAGTGAATTGTTGGGTTGAGTTACTGATAAGCAAATAATCAGGTTATAGCCATCACAAAAATGTCCGCACTCAGAGTGATTGTGACAAGGGCAGAAAACGGGAATCATCTCTACAAAACAAAGTGCAGCTGCAATTCTGCAGGAAGGCGACTTGCTGCAGTTGATCTTTTTGCTTATGAAATACCTGCCAGCGCCTGGTAATGGTGATAATAATGACAATAATAGCTGCTGTGCTTGGAGTACTTGTCATGGGTCAGTGCTTTCAGGCACGATCTCATTTAATTCTCACTTGGAACTTTTATTATTATCCCCATTCTACAGATGAAGACACTGAGGCTCTGAGGGGAGAAGGAGCTTGTTTAAGGTCACAGAGCTAGTGAGTGGCAGTGCCTGAGAACAGGTTATCAGTGTGAATGAGGAACTTTGCCTAGAAGGACAGCCAGGACAGACACAGACAGGAAAAGCCCCAACGTTTCTGCAACTCTGCCCTTCTGAGGGGCGGGGCAGGTTTCACCAGCCCAGGCCCCAAGCCAAGGAGCGCCTTGGAGTGGCCTGAGGGACAGATGAAGAGGCCTCTTCCCAGGGGAACCAGAGTCAGGACTGGGGCTGGGAGGTGTGGCCCATCCTAAGCCGCTGCCTGGGCAGTGACCAGCAGAGTGGTTCAGACATGACAAGAGAAGCCAGGAGGAGGCAGACTGGTGGCCAGAGAGCCACCCTCCCTCTCTCGACCTGGCCCAGCCCTACCACAGGCACAATATGAACCCCTCCCATCATTGTATTGTGCTGTTCAGCGGGGGGAGAGCAGAGCGCAGAGTGGTCAGTGACTTCCTGAGGTCACAAGGCCAGTCAGCACAAAAGGAAGATGCTTTATAGAGTTGGAAGGGGAGGGAGGAGAATGGGTTCATTTTCACGGATTAAAGGCCACTCCAGGAGAAGGCAGTGGGTAGATTAGGAGCTAGAAAGTTGGTGAACATCAGGCAGGTCAGGAGAAGAAGCAGGAAGGAGTAGGGATTATCCATGGGGAGGCCAGATATAGGAGCAGGTGAGGAGCTGCGGCTGGGAGCCTGGCCCCACTCTTTGGTCTTTTCCAAATCACTGATGAAGGCAGGAACCTGTCCTGGTGGTGACTCCTCAAAGCCAGGGCCCTGCTCAGGTGGGATCTCCTACCGTCGAGCAGGAAAATACTAAGACAAACTGTTGTGATTTTTTTTTCCTGGAATTTTTGTTTTATACTTAGTTGGCTGCTTTGTTGTTTAGTACAACAAGGTTCACGATTGCTTTATCTCCCTAAGGAAAGGATGTATCTTTCTTCATTAAATATTGTCCCTCCTTGTCCTGTTTAATGCTTTTGGCCTTGAATTCCATTTTGATGATAATGTTGGTACTCCCACTTACCTTAATCCACTGTATCTTTGTCTTTGTCCAGCCCTTTAGTTTGCAATCTTTCTTTACCCTTCTTCAGTCGTTTCTTACTTTTTAAAAAAGCAGCAAATAACTGGAGTTAATTTTTTATTTTCACTGTGTTATATTTAACACATACACAAAGAAAATATATAACTGATGTAAGTTATGAAGCACGATAAATGAACACCTATGAACCCAACACCAGCCATAAGAACTAGAATATTATCAAAACCATTGAATCTTCCTGTGTATTCCACCCCATCCCAACTCCTACCTCACCCCTGAAGATAATCACTATCTTATGTTGTGCGTTTATGATTGCCTTGCTTTTTAAAAATGAATTCCTGATCCTCTAAAATTGTATATTGTTTGATTTTGCTTGTTTTGAGATTTCTGTGCAGATAGTCGTATCATCTGGAAGTAATGACAGTTGTGTTCCTTTCCATTCATTATGCCTTTCTTTTCTTTGTCTTTGACACTTTGGCTAGAACTTCTAATAAAATATTGATTAGAAGACTTGGATCGTTGTCTTGTTCTTGTAAGAATAATGCTTTTTACCTTTTAATGGTTTTGCTAAACTTCGCGAGTTAAGAAAATTCCCTTGTATTCCTAAGATAAAAATTTTAATCATAAAAGGCCATTGATTTTTATTAAGTGCTTTTTCTGCACAGATTTTCTCCTTTAACCCATTAATGTCATTGTATATATTTATACATTTTATATATGTAAACATTGTACAATATGTGATATATTATACAGTTGTACTCTCTAATTGTTGGATTTAGGATTTTATTTATATCCATTTGCTCAAATTTGTTAACTATGTAGTTTAAACCTTCTATATTTTTTTAATTTTTACTTTGAAATATCAATAATTGGAAGAGATAAGTTGAAATTTTCCATAATAATCATGGATTTATTGATTTTTCTCTGCTGTTCTATCCCTTCCTACTTTGTATATTTTGAGGCTGTTTTATTAGTTGAATTTTTATGTCTTCTATGTACAGTAAAACTTTTACCATTATTAGGAACTTTATCTCTTACAATAATGTTTAACTTAATGACTATTTTTTGATACTAATAAAACCATTCTAACTTTATTTTAATTAGTATTTTTCTGATATATCCTTTTAAATCCCTTTATTTTCAGGTTTTCAGTGTCCTTGTATTTTAGGAATGGTGCTTGTAGACAACGCATAGATGGATTTAAAAAATATATCTGACAATCTCTTTTAACTGGAGAATTTAGCATTGTACATTTCTTAAAGATTGGTGATAAATGTGGGTTTGTACCTACCACCTAACTGGGTGCTTCTTCCTGATTCACCCATCTTTTCCGTGGCTTTTGTTTCTCCTTTTACTTTTTAAAATATTTATAGTTTTTCTCTCTTTTATTCCATTTCTTTTCCCATACAGATTCGGCAGTTGCATACTCCTGTGCTATTCTTTTAGTGATTACCTGGAAATTTTACCTCGCAAACCTAAAAAAGTCTAAAGGTAACGATTCTCTTCTCCTGAATAACGCGGGGGCCTTAAACCACCTTAGCTCCAGTCGCCCCTCCCAACTTGAATGCAACTTAGTCCCAGTAGTTGAGTTTGCCCTTTTTTCGGCCACAAAGTAGACATTATTATTACTAGTGACATCAATTTTATGCAATCTTTGTTTGGATTTCACTACGTATTGACTCACTTCTTTTGTCGCCGTTTCTTCTTGTACATCAGACTTACTTTTTGGGATCATTTTCTTTTACTTTCCTTTAGTAAAAGTCCAACTGTGGTAAATTCCCTCAGTTTTGGTCCACACGGAGATGACTTTATTTTGTTCTCATTCGTAAAAGATACTTACACTGAGTATACAAGTCTAGGTTAATAATTATTTTGTCCCAGCATTTTAAAGGCATTTCCCTATTTCTTATGGATTTTTATTGTGGCTGTTGATTAGTCTGCTGGAAGTTTAAATGTCATTCTTTTGTATCCAACTGTTTCTTTTCGCTGGTCCATTCTAAGGTCTTCTCTTTCCTTTTGGCCTCCTGCAAGTTCATTACGATGTGTCTAGGTGTGAATTCACATCTCTTGTAAATTCTGAAACGTTCTTAGTCATTACTTCTTCCAACATTACCTGATTGCTGCGTCTACTCTTTCCTCACGGGTCTCAGCTGCCCAGTGGACCTGCTCGTCCTTCCCTCCCGCTCTCTCAACCTCTCTCGTATTTTACGTCTCCTTTTCTCTTGGTGTTGCGTTCTGGGTAATCTCCGCAGATCCATTTTCTAGTTCATAATTATCTCTTTGGCCAGCAGCCAGTCTGCTATTTACTCTGTCTGATGGGATTTTTTATATCACCAATTACAATTTTCGTTTATGCAAAGTTCTATTTTGGTTTATTTTCAAATTTTCCTGGCCATTTCCGATAGGTTTGTATTCTATGTTCTTTTGTGTGTGTGAATCCATCCTGCATTTCTTTAAACACTCTATACATAATTATTTAATTCTGTATTTGGTCATTCCAACAGCTGAAGGACTACAGGGGTGTGTCTACGCATATTGTTTTATTGCTGACTCTCACTCACGGTGGCTTGTTTCCTTGTCGTTTGGTGACCACTGATTGTGAGCCCACGTTTTGTTGAACTTAACCTGTGGGAACCCTGAGGAGCTGAATTGGGAGCACATTCCTCCTGAGGGCATTTGCATTTGCTTCTGCCAGGAGCCAAGGGCTGCCATGACCCTGGGACTGCTTTAACCACCATAGAGACTCCAGCTCCGTGCAAGAGCCTCGAGCTCAGTTCTCTCACTTCGCCTCTGCCCTTGACTTAAGATGCCTATCACGGTGCTTACTTCAACATTCAGCCTGACTTTCCTGCTTACCTGTTAGCTACCACTCCATTCTTTAGTTCAATTCCCCATTGCCTTGCCATGTTTTTCTTGGCAGATGACGTTTAGTCCTTAGAGATTTCCCTTACTTTCTAGCAAGCCCAGCAATGCATTAAAAATAATTGTTTTGCTTTGCTTCGCTTTTGTAATTCATACAGAATCTAGTTGCATCTTAGTGGGGGGGCCTTGGAGAGCACTAGTTCACCACCTTGCCAAAAGTAGTAGTCCCTGGGTGCTACTGTGATTTCCATTTTATAGATGAGGAAACTGAGGCTTTAGAAATTTAGAAAAATAAATGTCTTGCTCAAGACCACATAGCCAACCAGTGGCAGAGTCAGGACTAGAACCCAGGCTATCTGACTCCAGAGCCTGAGCATTTAAGCAGAGGTTTGCTGTTCCCCAAATGGGAAGAAATGTGTTTACAGGCTTGCAGCCTTGGCCAATGCTCTGCACTGAACCCACAAGCTTCTGCTGGGGAAGGAATGAGGAGGCCCAGGGTGGGCAGGCCCGGCATCCAGCCCCAGCTCAGCCACAGCCTGTGCAGGGCGCTCAGCCTGCGCCTCCCACCCTGGGAAGGAGCCAGCAGGCGCTTCCTGCCCTCAGGTTGCCGTGACAACCAGTCACCCCCGCGATGAGATGCAAAAGCCACAGCAGTAAGTGGAACATTCCTGAATCTGAGTCCTCATTACAGGTGGGTCTCCTGCAGCCTTGGGGATAGTGTGAGGGGGGCTCAGAGGAAAGAGAATTTGTGTGAAGGGGTACTGTTCAAACTGGCCACAATGCCACTTGCTAGCCCACATCCCAGTTATGATGGTCCCAGAGTCCCAGGTCCAGGAAAGTCCAGAAAGAGGCTGGGGTCTGCCTGCTGCTAGGTCCCACGCAATCCCAGATCCCCTTTCTCATTCAACAACAGTCCCCTGTTGCCTTCTCTGGCCAGGTTCTCAGGATCCTCTGAGAGATGAGGGTCCCTGCCCTTGGTGAGGGACCTGTCTAGTGTGAGACCCAGACAGGTTCTAACAACCAGTTACGACCAGGAGACAAGGGAACACAGAGGCCATGAGAGCACAAAAGAGTAAATGCTTCCAGCAAGGCTTCCCAGGGCACAGATATTTGAGCCCAGCCTCAAAGGGTGACAACAAATCAGCCTGGTAAAGAAGGGAGGGAAAAGTGTTCTAGGCAGAGGGAATTGCAACGCAGTCAGCTCAGAGGCATGAAAGAGCACGGTCACTTTGGTAAAACAAGGCGAGGGAAGCAGGAAAGGTGGCTACACAGGGGAGCCAGGCCAGAGCTTGAAGGGCCTTTGACAAGATGCTGTGAACTTGGGCTTTGTCCTGGCAGTAGTGGGCAGCTCCTAAATAGTCTGACAGGGGTGTGACACAGCTCTGTTATCATCAGAGCATTGAGGATGGAGAGGAGCCCGTCGCAATAATGTAGAGGGATGACCATGGTAACCAGGACAATGACCATGGTGGCAGGGATAAGAGAGAAGGGGACAGATTTGGGGGCTGTTCAGATGGGCAGGTGGACAGTGCTTGCTGGGAGATTGGAGTGATAGGGATGGGAGCATAGACGTGACGGAGCCACAGGAGCGGGGTGGGGATGGAGAGGCGCACTGTAGCAGGCTCCTGCTGGGTCATGTGGCAGTGACCAGTTTTCCTCATACAGATGCTGGGGCTTGAGCTCCCTGGAGTGTGATATTCAGGACATTTGCTCTCCAGGTCGATAGAGAAAAAGAATGTTCCAGAGCCTTCTTCAGCCTGGAGGCTTCCAGCAGTTTCTAACCACCAAGTGAGCAGTTCCAGCTGCAGTCTCGCCCCACCCCCAACTCTGCACTACACCAGCCCTGGTGTCCCATAGCCTCCCCAGGGGGCACCCTGGCAGCTGCTGTCTCCCACTTCTGGGCCACGGGCCCCTCATCTTCCAAGCCAGTGGGGCCAAATTTCTCTTCTGTATCTTGTTTCCTTGTTCTGGTTAGTGCATGTCACAAAGTTATTTCCACGGCTGCTTGGCTCTGCAGCCTGGGGCTGAATTAATAAGAAACTGTAGAGGAATCAGTTTGGTGATTGCAAACCTAAGACAGGTGGCTCCGGAGTCAGACCCGCGCTCAAATCTGAATCCTGACTCCACCCTAACCTTAGGCCGCTGTCCTGGGGCGGTGCCTCCCCGCTACAGCCCAGCCCTCTGCTGCTCACACCCGCTCCTCCCTCGCCGCCCCTGCTGCTCACACCTCTCCCGTTCGTGCCCCCTCCTCTCCCTCACTGCCGCCCTCCTGGACACATTCCTCTCCCGCCCACAGCTACGGCAAGTCTCCCACTGTCTCCAGATCGAAACTGGCAAGGAGTCACCTCAGACCCCCGAGGGAATACTGCTGGGGCCAGAGGCCTCCCCACGTCCCTCCCTCATCTCCAGGTGCCAGCCTGGGCAGCAGGGACCAGAGACGTTGCCTAGCCAGGCTGCCCGGCTGACCTGGTATACTTGGCCCTGACTCAGGACGTGGGGACACCACTCTGCCCCCAGGGAAAGCTTCGGGGTGGTGGCAACTGCGGCTTCAAATTTGGCTTCCATTTCTGCCCCTCTTAGTCCCTCTTCCACCAGCAACGCCACCGCCCGTCGCACCCCCCAGCACTCCCGGCAGCGGCCGGGAGAGGTGTGGCCCGCGGAGCGGGAAAGGGGCGGGGCTGGGCCTGAGATGCTCCGAGGCAAGCCCCGCCCCTTGGGCCCGGACAGCCCAGACCCGTCCAGAAGGCCGCGGGGATCAGCGGGCTGCGCGCCCTGCCGAGTCCGGGCGGCCCGGGCCTGACCCGCGCCCCGTCTGGTGGGGCCACCCTGGGCCGGGGGAGGCTCCCAGACTCGGCACCCGCTTCCTCCCCGGGGCGGAGCCCGGCGGCCACGGGCCAAGCGCCGTAAAATTTAAAGAGGTGAGAGAGACACTTCGCAGAAACCTCAGCAGCGCGGGGAAATGAAATAAGGCCTCCCCCCGGGGCGGCCGTCCCCGCCCGCGCCGCCGGCCCGGGTCACCCCGGAGGGTCCAGGTGCGGACCCTGCGCTCGCAGCCGGCTCTCCGGGGCGGGGCAGAGCCACGCTCCCCGCCCGCGCCGCCCCGGCGAGGCCAGCGAGGAAGCACCCAGGGACCTGGACCCTGCGAGCGGCCAGGGGTCCCAGGCTGCGGCCGAGGTGGCCCTAGTCGCTCTCCCCGTCCAGGCCAGAGGGCGTCCCCTCCCCCATGTGGAAAAGCGGACCCAGAACCTCCCCACACACACTTGTCCCGATGCCTTTCTCGGGTGTCCCACGGTGGGTCTGGTGCCCCCCTTCCTCCCCGCGCCGTCTGAGCTCCCCCCGCCCGGCGCAGCCCCCGTCGCTCCCCCCATGATGGATGGAGCCTTCAGGGAGCCGGCGCGGGCGGGCTCGGCTCAGGCGGAAATGAAGAGGATAAGATCTGCGAGCCGAGCCGCAGTGACACCGAGATATCCGCCCGGCTCGCTGCGCTCCGGGTGATGGATGGGGCGGAGCTCCCCGCCCCCAACCCCGGAACCCGGCGCCCCACCCCCGAAACACCAACTGCGGCCACACACGCGGCCACCTGACACCCCCCAACACCCCATACACACGCTCGGATTGTCCTGAGCGCAAAGCACACCTGACCCATTTGCCCATCACACTGCCTCTTCCCTACTTGCTATACACACTAGCCGGCAGGCTACACCCCCTCCCCAACACGTGCGCCTTCCTGAGCCTCGGGGGCCACCCAGGAAGAGGGTGTGGCCCCTGTGAGACGTAGCCCTGGGCGAGGGGCTTGGAACCGGCAGCGGGACGGCGGCCGCTACTTGTGGTCATCACCTAGTCTGGCCACTGAGCGCTCGGGCCGGGTATGGACTCGGGCAGCTGCGGCGGCGCCACTAAGGTCCAAACAGGCCTCGCATCAGTGTTGCCGTGGTTACCATCTTCCTAGCACTATCTCCCAGCGATTTCATCGTTGCTATGGTTACAGGCACCGCATCCCCCTCTGCTATATTGCTACTATTTGATTCCCATCGCCATTTCCATTCATTCATTCACTCACTCCCTCAATTTATTCATCAGCTGGGGGCACAGATGAGAAAGTCGGTCCCCACCTTTGGGAGCGCACAGCTGGATGAGGGGACAGAGAGGTGAACAACCAAAAGCCCTACTTTCTGCAGAGCCCCAAGCAGCAATCTGGCCTCGCCACATAGACGATTTGGTAGAAAGAGTAATCAGGCCACGGCAGGCAGGGAGGATCACGGGAAGAGGAGAGGCCCGAAGCCATCACAACATTGTCACTGCCACATGGTGCTCCCTGTGCTTGGAGAAGAGCACATTCTTTGCAGTGTCATGGCAGTCAGTAAGGAGAGGAGGCTGGTTTAGGCCACACTGTCAAGGGTCTTTAATGATCCAAGATTTCCCGTGGCACAGAGCCAGGCTTGGGGGGTCTGACAACCTGGGTTTGAATCCTGACTTTGCCATCCCCTAGCTTAGGGACTTTGGGCACAGACTCTGGCACTTGGGAATTGCTCTGGAAGTTATTGTTTTTATTATTGTTATTTTTTTACCATGCAAAGGAGCATTGGAGAGTCACCAACATTAACACTTTCAGCCCCTTTGGGAGCTCAAGATTCTCTCTTCCCTAACCTACCTCCTAAGGCCACACTCCAGGGGAGCCAAGATGGGTGGTTGAGGCCAAGGGTATTACTGGAGGATGGAGTCTGGAAGTGGGGCTTTGCTAGAACCAATTCACCTGTGTGTGTCTCCTTTGTCTCTGCGAAGCTGGTGACTAGAGGACCACAGGTTCTCTCTCACGGGGAAGGAATTCCTGGTCTGCACGTACTAGCTGAGTAAAAGCTTGGCCCCACTTACCTGGGCCAGAGATTCACTGTATAAGAAATCCTGATAGACGGCAGGTGTAACAGAGACTGCTGGGCTCTTCACTACACCTGTTTCGTCTCAGGACGGCAGCTGGGCTCCATCCACAGCCTCCCTTATAAGTAGGTGTGGCCACATAGGTGAGTTCTGACCAATGATGTGAATGGAAACAGTGTCAACCATTTCTAGGCATTGCTTGTAAAACCTCCCAGGCATGACCCTTCATTCTCTCTCCCCTCCCCAACCTTGATGAAAACAATCACGGTGACCTTGAATGTTGGAATGGAAGAAGCCTGGGTCTCCAAATTGCTGCTTAAAGAGAGCTGCCCACTGAACAGGAACATCCAATTTGGATTTTACACCAGCCAGAAAAAAACTTTTGTTACTTTTGAGACTTAAACATGTTGAGGTTTGTTTATTTCACCAGCTAGTGTTACCCTAATACAGTATGGCTAAGTGCATGCTCTCCTTCCCTCCTTCCCCTTTGTTCCTCCTCTTTAAATTAGTCTTGTCTATTCTTGGCTCTTATCCTCATAGGAATTTTAAGAACAGTTGGCTGAGTTCCTTTTTTAATTATAATTATTATTAGATAGGGTTTCTCTCTGTTGCCCAGGGCAGAGTGCAGTGGCATGATCATAGTTCACTGCAGCCTCAAACTCTTGGGCTCAAGTGATCCATCCTCCTGCCTCAGCCTCCAGAGTAGATGGGACTACAGGCATGCACCACCATACCCAGCTAATTTTTCTATTTTTTGTAGAGACAGTGTCTTGCTATTGCCCAGGCTGGTCTCAAACTCTTGGCCTCATGCAGTCTTCCTGCCTCGACCTCCAAAAGTGCCAGGATTATAGGCATGAGAGTTCCTTTAAAAAAAACTTGCTATGTCTTTTGGTGGAATTCCATTTAATTTCTATATTAATTTGTGGAGACTTACTATCTTTACAATACTAAGTCATTCCACTCAAAAACATAGTCCATTTATTTAGATTATATTTATTAAATGTTATTAGGTCTTATTTGATTAGATCTTATTAGATCAATAAAGATTCTTAATTTATTTTCGATTTAGGTTTTGTGTATCTTCTGTTATGTTCTGTTATATTTGTTGATTTTGTTGCCATTGTGAACTAAATCTTTTTCTTTTTTACATTATATGTCCTAAGTTTGAATATTTATCTTATATCTGGCAGCCTTGCTAAATTCTCTTCTTAGTTCTAATAATGTATATAGTTTTCTGGATTTGCAGTATAGGAAATCATATCAAAGACACCTCCACATGCTATTCCTTCTGCCCGGAACTCGCTTTTCCCAGACACCTGCATGGATCACTCACAGCCTTCAGATCTCTGTTCAAATACCGTCTAATCGGTCAGGCCGTCCCTGACCTCCTGTCTAAAGGAATGCACACACAGTGCTCTTTATCCCCTTCGTCTACGTTATTTTTCTTTTAGGACTGACAAATTATCAATATAAATTGTTGGTTCATTTTTTTCTGCCCCCCTCCACTAGGACGTAAGCTGTATGAGAGCAGGAACTATGTTGTTTTACTTTCTTCTGTATCTCCCAGTGCTTAGTTCAATAGATAATTTTTATTAAAAAAATGAATAATGTTAACTTTATTCTTTCCTATCCCTATTCCACTTATTTCTTCATACAAAATCAAAGGGATTTATTTTATTATTTATATTCTTTTTTTTTTTTTGAGACAGAGTCTCACTCTGTTGCCTGGGCTAGAGTACCGTGGCGTCATCCTAGCTCACAGTAACCTCAAACTCCTGGGCTCAAGCAATCAGTCTGCCTCAGCCTTCCAAGTAGCTGGGACTACAGGCATGCGCCACCATGCCCAGCTAATTTATATATATGTATATTTTTAGTTGTCCAGATCATTTATTTCTATTTTTTAGTAGAGACGGGGTCTCGCTCTTGCTCAGGCTGGTCTCAAACTCCTGACCTTGAGCGATCCACCCGCCTGGGCCTCCCAGAGTGCTAGGATTACAGGCATGAACCCCTACGCCTGGCCACCATTTATATTCTTTGTAGTAGGTTTTTGGTAGGTTCATTTCATCAGGTTAAAAAAGCTGTCTTTGGCCAGGTGCGGTGGCTCACGCCTGTAATCCTAGCACTCTGGGAGGCCGAGGTGGGTGGATCGTTTGAGCTCAGGAGTTCGAGACCAGCCTGAGAAAGAGTGAGACTCAGTCTCTACTAAAAAAAAAACTAGAAAGAAATTTGCTGGACAACTAAAAATATATAGAAAAAATTAGCCAGGCATGGTGGCGCATGCCTGTAGTCCCAGCTACTCGGGAGGCTGAGGCAGTAGGATCGCTTGAGCCCAGGAATTTGAAGTTGCTGTGAGCTAGGCTGATGCCACAGCACTCTAGCTTGGACAACAGAGTAAGACTCTGCCTCAAAAAAAAAAAAAAAAGCTGTCTTTAATATAAATTTTTCTATGAATATAATATATAGTTCTCTAAGAACTCAAAATATTTTACTATTATTTCAAATGGTTTTTCTTCCATCTATTGAGATTAAAATTTATTTTTGTTTTTAATCTGTTAATGTGAATTGCACTGATAGATTTACTAATATTTAACCATCCTTGTGTTCCTGGGATAAATTCAATTTAGTCTTGATGTATTTTTAGTATAAAGTTTAAGATTCATTTTGCCATCCATGAGTGGATTACCAAAATTTGGTATATGTTTACAATGGAATATTACTCAATCATAAGAAATGACGATGATCTAGTACCTCTTATACTTTCCTGGACTAAACTTAGGCCCATCATTCAAAGTGAGGCACCACAAGAGCAGAAGAATGGGATCCATTTGTACTCGCCATCAAATTGGTACTAACTGATCAACACTAGGGTGATCACATGGCAGAAATACTCTCCAGAGATTAGGGGGATGGGGGCGAATCTACAACTAAAGGACACAGGGAGCACTAAAGGGAGGGAAGGGCACACCTTTAACCTGCATTTGGGTGAGGCAAAGACATGAAGTGTAACTAGAATGTTTGTACCCTCACAATACCTTGGAATAATAAAAAAAAAAAAAAGATTTTTAAAACGAAAAAAAAAAAGTGATAGATCTTGTTTAAAACGGAGATCATGTGGTTATATTTAAGGAATTTCAAATTGATGCCAGACATTAGCATGACTTGAAATCATTTAATTTGAAATTCAGCCCTACTGCGTTTGGTCTCAATTTTCCTATCTGTCTGAATCTCAGATAAGCAATGGCCATGGTCTTTGTGGTGTTGTATGTAATTTAACACATCCCTGGAATCTTCCCAGGTTGTCCAGATCCTAGAAAACGGCTCTCTTGCCAAGTTCACTGCCTTAGCTAAGTATCTTTATTGACTAAATCAGGACCAGGAAAGATGAAAATTGGACCTGTTAATGTATCAATCAGTAAGAATAAAGCAAACCAGCAAAAGTTAGTGGGAATGGAGATCCTTTGTGGTAGGATGTGAATCAAGATTTGGCTAGACTAACTGGTCATTTTGGGGTATGAAGTATTAACAATTGTAAATGGGAGGTTTGAATGCTGAAATCATTTTAATGAGCTATTAACAAATCCCAAGTGCTATAAAAATCATTGGTAGATATGAAACGGTGGTTTGAGGGTGTATGGGAATGATTCATTCTT
Organism: Avahi laniger; assembly: GCA_963575035.1. NCBI lineage: Eukaryota > Metazoa > Chordata > Mammalia > Primates > Indriidae > Avahi > Avahi laniger. The sequence continues at coordinate 29,942 of CAUYSK010062144.1, read as the reverse complement.
CCTTTGTGGTTCTTGAAATGCTGCAGGCTCAATGGCATGCTGTCTGATTATTGTTGGACTTTTCTATGTTTCATTTCAAGTAAGGATAATAAACCACAAAGTAAAGACTATATCCTATAAACTTCCTCTGAGTGAAAAACTGCCAACATATGCTTTTCACTGCCATTACTACCTTGAAGTATATTAATAGTATTATTATTTTTTTATTGGGGGAAACAAAGGGCAAAAGATAATGTCCTATGATTTTTTTTCCTGGTTTTTAAATAAGTTTCTCAAACTTCAAACTATTTACTGTTTGAAACAGAACATCTTGAGAAGGAAAGGATGGTGTACTTATCTAGCAGTATTATTATTTGGAATCAAAGAATTTATTAAGGAAATTATTTTGGTAAAAGAACTAAAATATAGAAAGGTGCATATAGTCCTGAATAATGTGCAGCATGTTAATTCTAAGTTAGGTGAAGTAAACTGCTTTTTCCTCATAACATTGATTATACTTGTAATGTAATAGTTACCTGTTTTACCATTTGTTTAATATCTGTTTTTCTCACTTGTTAGAAAGATACACGAAAACATTGTCATGCCCATTTTATCCTTGTATTTTCTGGACCTTAACTCAATGTCCATCAAATAGGAAATCAACAATTATTTGTTGAATCTTACATGGATGAATGTTGAATTTTTCTAACTCTTAAGACAAAATTCCATAGTATTAAAAATGAATATAGTCTTTTAAAAATTATATTACAAAAATTTGCTGTTCTCAACAGTGTACTTTGCCTACATAATCTTAACATAATATTAAGATCTACGCTATCTATGAGATTTTCCCAGTGAACTCTGGCCCTTTTAAGACTGTGCCCCTGATCTGGAGGGGAGTCTGTAAGTGATCCACTGAAAAGAAGACCTTTGCAGAAAGTCAGCATTCATAAAATGTATCTTATGAAAATTCCACTTTTAGTGATGAACAACTTGCTTTTGAGAAGACTGTTTCTGATATCCTTCTTAAACATTTTCAGTCATCAGTATTATTTAATCTATCATGGCTTTTTACATATCAATATCTGTTTCACTGGGTATTGTCTTGTGTTTCCTGGGCTTTCTCTCCCTGCTATCAATTTTGTTTCAATTGTTCATTGACTTGGTTTATAATGGCTCCTCACAGGTGTTAATACGTCCCTGGATTCTTCCCACATGAATTCTCTCCTTGGGCACCCAAGGCAAGAATGGTGAAGGGTCACTACATTCCATCTGGGCATGGACCCCAGATGGCATTAACTTTTAGTTCAGGCATTTTTTAAACTTTACTTTGCAACATGGCCAGTTGAAACCCCTTTAGATGTACTTTCTCCATATAATCCAGTGAGAACGATTTCTTGAGTTCTTCTCTGTTCTCCAAAGACAGCATGCAAATCCATTTTAATTTTAAAACACATTACAGTATAATAAGTATAATGAATGTAAAAATGTTCATAAGTGGGCTTGATAAAGACAGGGAATTTTTCTTTTCCTGTGGTTTTTACACAATTGTAAGAACAATGTTGTTTTATGAGTTAAAATTCTTAAGAGCATAAAGAACGAAGATGAAGTAGTAATTGCCAACCAGTAAGTGATAGATTAAAAGCATATGAGAGTTTCTAAAGTTTCTCAATGTATAAAATAATGAACTATGGTATTAGTGTAAAAAGGAAAATTGCTGAAATTATGCTATTTTATTTCTGCCTTGGAAATAGCTATTACGATTGAATCAAGTTGAATGCTATGTTTCTTTTTCTGTCTTTAGATGAGTAAGTTGTTGTTTTTTCCAAAACTTTTCAGAAGCTATAACAAGGAGGTTCATCCAACAGAAATGATCTTTGACATTTTACCTGCAAAAGCAACAGAAAATTATGGTCTTTGATGGTAAATAAATGTATCAAAAATTCCACTGGTGTATGGAAGTGCAAGTCTTTCTACAAAGAGAATAATCAGAAGAGAGAGGTTCAGAAGAGTGGGAGAGCCATATCTGTAAGTGAATTCATCTTCTTTCTAAATACTTTGTAGGCTGATTTTTATTTTCATATTTTTTCTCTTTTTATTGAAAAGTAACAGTACATAATTGTAAAAAATTTATAGAGAACCAAGTAATGTTATGATTTATGAATACAAGGTGAACTAATTAAATCAAGCTAGTTAACATATCCATCACTTCAAATACTTAACATTTTTTGTGGTGACAACATTTGAAATTTACTCTCTCAGTAATTTTGAAATGTGCAATACTTTATTATTAACTATATTCATCATGCTGTGTGCTAGAACTCAAAAAGCATTCCTTTTGTCTGAGATTTTGTACATTTTGACTATCGTTTCCCCATTCCCTCCTACCCCCAACCTCTGTAACCACCATTTTACTCTCTGCTTTTGTGAGTTTGATTTCATATAAGTGACAACATGTAGTATTTGTCTTTCTGTGCCTGGCTTATTTCATTTTCCATAATGTTCTCCAATTTCATACATGTTGTCACAACTTTCAGAATTTCCTTTCTTTTTAAGGCTGAATAGTATTCCATTGTCCATAAACACCACATTTTCTTCATTCACTCATCTGTTGATGGACACTTGGCTGACTGCATAACTTGGCTACTCTGAGTAGTGTTACCATAAACACGGGAGTGCAGATGTCTCTTCAACAAACTGATTTCAAATCTTTTGGGTAAATACCCACAAGTGGAATTGCTGGATCGCATAGTAATTTTACTTTTAGTTTTTTGGGGAACCTTCATATGAGTTTTCCATAATGGCTATGCTAATTTACATTACCACCAACAGTGTACAAGGGCTCCCTTTTCTCCACATCTTTGCCAACATTCGTTATCTTTCATCTTTTTCATAGTATAATAGCTATTCTGACAGATTTTACATGATATCTTACTGTGGTTTCAATTTGCCTTGATTTTTCCTAAAGTTGGATTAAAGGCAATCATAATTATATCTACTTTAAGCTTATTTATTGTCTTTCCGGTTATAATAGAAAGAGAACTTTTGGAATCCTGAGATGTTAGAATCCCTGATGTATTCTTCTATCTCTGAAACAGAAATTAAAAGAGATTGCAAAGGTTTTAATTTCCTATAATTTAAAATGTCATTGTCTCAGAATATTTGTGGAAACTTGCATAAGCATCCACTTTGCAAGCTATTCACCCTCACTCCATACCTTTCTTTCATTTAAGAGGATGTCTATAGTGACACTAGGTTTTCACCTAATTACCTCTTAAAGAAAAGAACACTCCTAATCAATCATTGCCTACAATGGTCTGTAGCTCTTTAAAAATATGTCTCCTATTAAAAATACAATGTGTGCTAATGAAGCTATTGGCTTAAATTTTTTTCATTTACTCACCTCATAGTTTGACTTGAAATGTCCATTATTTATCTGCTCTAATAAGCATTTATTAAGTATTCCTTAGTAGTGTGCTAAGGGAAAAATACAAACGTGACCAGATATACTCCAGTTTAGAATTTAATATATTGACTATTTCTAGTCATATTTCATTATGATTGTTACCAATCTGTTGCTTTGAAATACATGGAGTTTGATTCTCATATTTTTATTATTTATTTTTTAGTCTTCTTCCATAGTAAGTAACATCCCATTGGTCAGTGCAAAATAACATTCACTTATATAATTTAAATATACATTCTTTTTAAATTTTGCACAAAAAAGCATATACATAAAATCATGTAGCGGTACAAAGGAAGGAAAGAGGAAGATTTCTATTGAATTATTTATTTCAATAAAACAACTCTTGCTAATATCCTCAGTTATGTTTAAAAGGTAAACATATGAATAAGAAATTACAAACCTACACTGCCCTTGACATGCATAAAACCCCTCCTTTCTTAGCTAACATACCCTTAATCAGCAATCATGTACCATTTTTAAAGTACGGGTTTATATAATTTTGGCTAATTTATATGTTTGGTAAGAATAGCAAATGATTACATATCACCAGTTTTGTTGGACATTAAGGAATTACTGTTTTTGTTATATTGTCATTCAGATGAATCCCCTGAGATATTATTGAGTTCTCATATCCAGTCGGCTCCATAAAAGATGCATCTGAATGTTCTGTAGTTGTCACATCAACCTGTAGGACCCCCTGACTGCCTATACGCCTGAGGATATCGTATTACCTATCCACACTCTGGTCCTTGTATATAACACCTTCATTATTAGCAAGACTAAAGCCTTTGGTTTGCAACAATTTCCTTGCGAGACCAAAATGTGATACTTTCATGTGTGATATACATAAGCAAACAGCAAATAAGATACATTAAGTTATAACTAGAAATATTTTATTTGGTTTGAAGTTATTCCATTAAGTCTAGATAGTATGGTTAAGGGCAGTACTTGACTCATCATTTAGAGTATTTAACTTCTGAGATATTTGGCAAATCTGGATGTTGTGATTATCAGTTTCAGAACAATCTCAGTCTATGGTACTGTCTTTTTAACTTGGTCTTCATGAGAATTATAAAGCAGAAGATGTACATCTTCTAAGCTTCTTAAATTAAGTTAGGTAAATTTAAATTTATTGTCCCAAATAATAATATATGGAAATCAGTGTGATGTAAATAATTATGAAATAAAATGTCAAAGTATTTTTAAAGAGATTGCTCACAAGTGAATTTATTTTCTGGATGTAAAATAAATTCTAACAAATGTATTCCCTTTTGGTTGCATTAATGATATATCTAAAATTATATCTGGTAAATATCTATTTTTAACAGTAGAAAATAAAGTCTCCAAGAAACAGATGCTTTATGATGAGTTATGATTATTTGGGGTTCTTTAGTGTTATTATAGCAACCTCCTGTTGATAAGCTTGGTCCAGGTCAAGTTTTACAAACACATTTTCCCCACAGAAACAGCAAGGAGTTGATAGATCCTAAGTACTAAATACGATTTTTATGTCCTATTGGGATTTATTTATCTCCCTTGAGTTTAAAAAAATTTGTGGTCAAGAACTACATTTAAAAGCAGAAAAATCAAAGCAGGCCCTTTCAGTCGTTGAAGACACTACCTGGCTTCATGTAATTTAAATAAATGGCAACCAGATTTATTCACTGTTTGATCTTATTCTCTACAACAATTTTCACAAAATCCTTTAATCCCCTTAGTATTATAATTGATTCAAGGTAATCTTATATAAATAGTTGTTGAAACTCTTTATATTTCCTTTTTGATTTTAAAGCAAAATGTCCATTGCTCTCTTTAGGATAAAATGAGGCAGTGACTAGGTACATATAAGCTCTGGTTTCTTGGAGAATATCTCAGTGATTTCTCTGGCTGGGCTAGTCTAATGGTAGGCTAATATCTTACCAAAAACCTTTCATGTCCCACTTGGCAAGAGTGAATAGACACTTCTGTGAAGGAACCATGTTCCTCACTCCTAGTGAGGCTTCCAAGAATGCCATCACAATTTTTGGGAATTGACAATTTTAGGAATGTGTTTAGATAAAAAGAAAGTATTGTGAAACATACATTTGTTGATTATAGCTATAATACGGAAAACTATGGCATAAAAGGCCAACTACTATAAAATACAGTGGAATGCAGAGGCATCATTCCCAAAATTGTCTTAATATGATATAAGCAATTTTGTTATTAGGTAATCAGTATCACAAGATGTTTCTGGGCTTCATTACAAAGCACTCAAATTGCATACTCTTGAATCTTCACTCCACGTTTTCTAATCTGTAGTGCAAAGAGTTGAGGATTCTATGCTGAAATGAAGAGAGGACAAAGAATACATGTATCACATTCTTCTGACTCATTGACAAGAGCCAACGTTACATGGATAATTATAATTAGAAAACTCTTCCCTCAATTTTTGAGCCACATAGTCCTTGTTCTTATACTGGATGGATTTGGGGAGAAAACAATGAATGGCAAATATAGTAGAGTTGAAGGACGTTAGCGGAGGCTTCATCTTAAACTGTTTATTCAAGATTATCAGATTCGTCACTAGAATTCCACAACAGAGGAATATTACACATAGATGGGATAACTCTACCATGCAAGCATAATGAATTTCTTATAAAATTTCATCTCTAAACAGTCAATTTTGAGCTAGTGAGCAATGTTTCCTTTTCCCCTAATAATCATAAAGTCTCATCAAATCTTAGTTTTATGTTCAGTGGGTATTTAAAGATAATTTTATAACACATTTGACCTTTCAGACATATGCCACAATTTTTTTTTCAGTATCCTGTATTATATTTTCTCCATTCTTATCTTTATAGATTAGAAGTCATTTATGATATCAGTTCTGATAAGCTAGTTGACACCAAACTTTTCACATGATTTGAAATAAAACTTTTAAATGCAGGCACTATCAAGGTTCCAGCTCATGGGCTATGTGAAGTAATTACACACCTGTGTTTCACTCTTTCTTTTATTTTTAAAGTATTTTATTTTTCTCTCATGTTTACTGATTTTTATTCTTATCATAGATAAAACATTCATTTCAGAAAGTATAGGAAAATGCCACCCAGTGAAAAATCACTATTTTCTTCTCCTTTGGCAAATATTTTTTATCTATAGATAAACTGTATTTTATTTCTGTAAATTTTATACATAAAAAATAGTTTTGCTGCATCACAATCTTTTCTTCAAGACCTCATTCTCTAAAGATTTTAGCATTGATACTATTAATACCATCTCTCTCACTCCCTCTAGATTAGCCATTATTCTGAGTGAGGCAAATGATTCTTGAATTACTCATCTCTAGTGATTTCCGCCACCACTCTGCTTTAGCCATTCACTTCTATGGTCACATATTTGTTAGCATCTCAAAATTCTCCAACTCCAAAATGCTATATGATGAAACAACAGCAATGACAAACAACTCTCAGACCATGACCTTCTTCTTGCCTTCTCATTTGTATTTCCTCTTACTCTTTCTCTCCCTCCCTCCTTTCCTCTCTCTCCACTCGATATAATTCTGCTTTTTAACCACACAAGATGCTTTATGCTTCGGTCCTCTCTTCTACCTCTCCTCATTCCCAAATCAGTTTAGATTTGCTAACCCAGGAACATTCTTTGTTGTGAGCGGTTGTTCTGCGAATGGTAGGGATGCTTTAGAAGCATCCCTGACCTTTACCCATCAGATTCCATTAGTAGACTCCTCCCAAGTTGTGACAATGAAAAAGGTCTCCAGACATTGTCAAATGTTCCCAGGGCAGGGTGAGAGCAAAATTGCTCCCCATGAAATCTCGTGACATTCACCATTTTCTTCTTGCCATTATCCGTAAGTCGATTTTCCCATTGTCCGTCTGTCACAATTGCCTGGAGACACACCAATCCTGAGCAGCCCGACGGTCCATCTTCTTTTTCACTATTCTGGGTTTCTGAGCACTACTGGAGAAAACCACACAATGGTTTCCAACTTCAGTGCTGCCTAGCAATCGTCCTTTGTTTCTTGAAGTTTCATTCTTCCCGTTCTCTACAGCACCTATTTCAACAGCTGTCTGTGATCCTTAGGATTCTCACTGTGCCCCTCCTGGCCCACCTTCTAATGTGTGGAGAAATATGTCTCTCAAATTTCTGCCCCTGGACCTGAGAACATACTGCCTTTCCTTTCCCCTTTCTCTTCTTATAGGGAAAGAGTCCTCCTCCTGTCCAGTGCTGATTTCTCCATATGCCGACTTCAATCCTGACCTTCTCAGGATCCTTACTCTAGTAATTACCCTGTCAACAACATTCGGGCAGCTTAAAATAGTAAACAGGCATCGAGGCAGGTTTTTGTTGTTTTTTGTTTGTTTGTTTGTTTTTGAGGTGGAGTCTTGCTGTGTTGCCCAGGCTGATTGCTGTACCTTCAGCCCAACAACCTCAAATTCCTGGGCCCAAGTGATCCTCCTCCCTCAGCCTCCCGAGTAGCTGGAACTACTGGCGCACGCCACCGTGCCTGACTAATTTTTTCTATTTTTATAGAGACAGGGGCTCACTCTTGCTCAGGCTGACCTCAAACTCCTGAGTCCAGGCGATCCTCCCATCCCCTGCCACTCAGAGTGCTAGGATTACAGGCCTGAGCCACCGTGCCTGGCCGAGGCAGTTTTAAATAAATCTACACAATGCAATTTTTCTAATTACTTAGCTACTGTACCTCAAGCCACTTCATATGAACTTCTCTAGCCAGTATTTTATTATTTATTATACTTGATCTCTTAACAATATTTGCTACTATTGAATTGCTTAAAAGAATATTTGATACTGCTGTTCCTTCTTAAGGCACCATTTTCCACTTTTATTTTTGACACCACAAATTCCTTGCTTTTTTTCCACTTCCCAGACATTCTTTCTTAGAATTCCTTTGAGCTACTTCTTCCTTTACCTGTCCATGTTCTTCATTCTTCAGGGTTCTGTCTCCAACCCTGCCCTCTTTTTACTGTATGCTATCTCCCCAGTAACCACACTCTCTCCAACAGCTTAGATTTTCGTATCAGCCCCCTGTCCAGACTGCTGTCTTGCACTTCAAAATCATATTTGCATCTATATGCCCAGGGCTGAACTGATCATCCTACACACAAACAAAAACTCAACATATTTAAATAGTGTCTACTATTTTTGTGCACTGTAATACACTGACAAAAAAAAGAAAAAAAAGGAAAAGATCCCTAATGGGTCTAATAGGGAAAGATACAAAGCAATCGATTAATCAATCATAAACAATAAATTATTGTGAAATGTTTACTTAATTATAATTTTCAATGCTATAGAGAAATATCGGGTGCAATGACTCAATCCTTATATTCATTTAATCACTCTATTGATTGTTCCTCCTAAATATAGCTTGTATGTGTCTACCTCCATCTGCCTCAAAGAATCTTCCTCTCTTTTCTGAATTCTTGTGCAACAGTTTCTTAACTGTTCTTTCCACCTCCAGTTTTGCATTTCGAAATCCGCCTCCACAATGCAGCCGGAGAGACTTCTTTAAAATTCGATCATGTTATTGCTCTGTTTAAAACTCCTTAATAATAACAGTCATTTGTATTTACTAGGTGTAACACACTGTTCAAAGAATTCTCATTTAATCCTCACAACAATGTAATTGTTTGACTATTGTTATTATTTCTGTTTTATAGATAAGGAAACTGAGACACACAGGAAATATATATCCTGCCCAAGATCAAATGGTAGACCTAGGATTTGAACCATACAAGGAAGGAAATGAAAATCTCTCACAGATCACTTTTCTGCTTAAAATCCTTCAAAAACAATTCTTGCCATAAGGATAAAATATAAATTCCTTACCTATCATATCAGCATTAGGGGAATCTTGACCACATTTATGTCTCTAGTGTTATATCCTGAGCCTGTCTTGATTAACCTCTGTAATTCAACCACAATGAACTTATTTTACACTGAAGCATACCATAATTCTTCCTCATTCATAGGCTTCTGCCTTCATTTGTAGGCATAACTGTCTCCCATCAAACCAAACGTGCCTGCCTCCATCCCCTGCTGGCACATTCTTTCCTGTCTTTATAAGACTCACTCCAATTCATCCTTCCAGAATCACCAATCCCAGACTGTTTTCCAAGTCTGTCCTGAGATTGCTGCCCCTTGTATTTTTCCCCTTCCTAGCATTTACTCATTGTCTTGTTGTCGTATAACTGTCTGAATCCCAAATCTGAATAAATTTCCTGAAGGCAAGCACCATGTACTTAATGTCAAAAGTTCGAGATATTGTAGCCACTGTGAAAACATTGGTTGTACCAATGGTTAACTTTTTCTAACCTTTGTTTTGTTCTTGATTCACAGGAGATTTCTCATTTCTCATTATAATTTAATTTTGTGCATGTGCCAATCTATGCCTAGAAGCAAGTTTCTCTTTTTATTTTAGGTTTTGGAATGTAGATAAAACACTATGTTTTCATATGTATATGGAAGTCTTATTTCAGTCCAAATTTTACCTGATGATGTCTTTGTTTGTTTTAACATGTCTCTATTTATATTTCAAGGAGGCATGAAAGTAGAATCCTTGTGTGACTTCCAGGGGATATAAACCTGAAGACACTTGTCTTATCCCTCATCTAAAGACATTTATTTATATTCCAAAGAGTGAGAACCTAGGGCTCTTCCTCTTCTCTATCCAAGGAGAATTTGTTTACATTAGGGAGATTAGTTTTTCTTCTTTTCTCAGGAGGGAAAGGTGTCAGCTGGACAGTGTGTATAGAAACACCCAGATTCCTAATTTCAGGGCTCTTCTCTTGTTGAAATACATACATGCCGGCTTGCCCACATGGCTCTCACTGCATCACCTTAGAAGAGGGAAAGAAATTGGAGTGTAGGGAACAGATACAGTTATTATCGTGATAATAATATGCCTTGATCCAGAAACCTCATGTTTGCATTTAGGATAATACACACTAATGCAGATATTCAAAACCTGTCAACTTCCTGCTTCTTTTTCATAGAAATCATGTCCATTTGAATACTACTGAGGATGGTAAATAATTTTCTTAAGCTTTCATTTGTTTTTCTTGGTATTATTTTTCACATACATAGAAGAGAGTGACATTTGAAGGTGTCCCAGGGCAAATTGATTGGACTGTTGCATGGGTTCCAGCTAATTCAGCCTTTGCCTGGTTACCCTGAGAGCTGAGAAGATTAAATTTCAGCCACTTGTAATCTGTTTGCAGCATCCAGGTGTGTGCCACAGTATACTGGCTAGTAATCATGGTTCTAGAAAATCATTTCAGATAATATTTATTTTTCCTGTTTTGCAGAAATTTTATAGCCTGCTCCATTGTTGTTACTGCTGTTTTTGTTGTTTATGACAATAGATTCTTGAACGAAGAGACCTATACAGACTAAGTGCTTGCCCATAGACAGAATTGCATGTTCCCTTTGTCTTAGCCTATAGTCTACTATCCCCAGCTATAGTGCTGTACTTGTGGACTCGTCTCCCAGAATATATTGTGCTACTAGTGGTCACTCTTCTTCCCTTGAGTTCCTTCCTTCACTTCTTCCTTCTGCTATTTCTGCTATTCTTTCATTCTAGCAAAATTACTAATCTGTGGGTAATTGCCTAGTTATGATTGCCTTCTATTCAAAATGGATTGCACTAGAAGAAAGCAGAAGGACCAAAGTCCCACCAACACGGAACTACAGGTTCTTACAGTCTCAATGTAGCAGATAATTTAAATTATGGATATATTTAGGCCAAATTGTCAGTCCAAGTTCTTTGATGCATAAATATGTCTAATTGGACTTGCTACTTTGCCTAAAATTAAATAAAAATTGCTCTTATGCTCCACGTAGGAAAGTTTTTGAAGAGTTTTAAGGAATTTCAGATTTGTCACAATTTATTTTAAAAGAATCCAAAATTGCACTTGAATCATATCATAATTTAAAAAGTATTAAATGCAGTATTTTAAAATCAAAATGCAGTCTCACGACTTTCAAAATCTGTCATTATCAACTTAATAATAGTAGAGAATTAAATGATTCTGCTTTGTGTTCCATTTAAATTTTATGAAGGTTTTAAATACCTTATTAGAATTGGGGTGAATAATTTGATAACAGAGAAAAAGAAGTTGCAATTATTTTATGGTGTACATTCATTTAGGTGTATTTATTAAGCTACTCTTCTGGGCAAGGCATTGTGCTAGGTATTCTGGAATATTAAAATAAACATGTAAAGTCAGGAGAGAAATATATACATACATAAAATTTCAAAATGATTCTTGAAAAACTACTTTGTGCATGCAAGTCCTAGCTCTTCAAGTTGATTTGGGGAGACTAGACAAAGACACTTAAAGAATTCATAACCATATAAAGTCAAGTGGGAAATTCCAAGGCAGGATCCTGGCTGCTTTGTAATTCCTAATGAAGAGTTAATTGTTAGGGGAAGGGGAGATCACTCTGGACCAAAAGTGTCAATGAAAGCTTTATAGGAAGGAAATAAAGATGGTTTAGATTTGAATGGGCCAGGAGGGTGCAAGCAATCTAAAGAGAGAATGAGACCGATGTAAGAATAGGATTTTGAAAACTCATTTGGAAATTAGCTGTGGGTATAGGAATGGGAATGGGAATTGAAGGACAAATAGGCCACGAATGAATGAGTCTTGCTGGAAGTAAATAATGGATGATGTTAGCTTCATGCAGCTGACTACGTTTTTAGAGAAGATGAGACTGACTTTCAAAAGAAGGAAAATGTGGACTGCACGCATCTATCATCTTCAGTGTGAATAACTTCTAGACAAAGTGAATTGTTTGTTTAAACAAATAATTTTGCATTTGAACCTTTCTCCCATTTTCTAGTTTAATGTGATATTGATAAATCTCTCACCTTATATTTGATTCTTCTGATGAAGTGTTTGGCTACTGAGTATATACTTTTAATAATGAATATGAACCATTCCCAAAACCACTTAAAAGAAAAAAAAATAGGATAAAAAAAGAGAGGAATGATTGATTGAAGACAGAATTAGTGATAAAGTGTATTAAATAATCCCAGAAATAATATTGACTATAGAGGTTGAAAATATCTGAACAGCCTGAAATTCACAAGCACTAATTATTTCAGCATTTTCTTTTTTCTTTGTCACTTTAAAAAGTCTTTAATAGATAAGTGACCTTAATTTTCATTAAATATTAAATCTTCTTTCCTTTTTTTTTGGTCATAGATATTTCTCTCTACTTTTTTTCATCTTTCATTTTATTCATCTCTTAATGAATTAGTAGTTTATATTACCATAGCTTTTGTTATATTCTGGATTAGAAAATAAGATAGTGCTACACACTTCTGTAGTTTCCTTTTATTTCCTGTTTGAGTTCCTTATATGTACAATTTTTATTAAACTTTTTCTCTCATCGTTTTATTTTATTTGCAATTTTTAAATGTTTATTCTTGGTGACTTCTTTTTCCCATGAGGGAGTAAATTAAGTGAACGTCTTTCTCTTAAAGGAAAGATAAGGTGGAAAGCAATTGTCCTCTAAAATGCACCAATGCATTATAAAATTTCAAATATTATTCCACACATTCTCTTGATATTAAAAGCTGAGTATTATAATGAGAAGAGTTACACAGAATCTTCTTTCATACAACTATTCTAAAAAATCCGTATGTTTTTAACTAAGCTATTCCACTCTTATCTTAAGCTTTCAGTCCCATGATTCTCTACTGAGGGCAAGGCCTGTTTCAAACAAGTGTCCTCTTTTTTAGTAAATTATGCTAAGCCTGCTTAGCTCTTTGGGGATGTAGTTTTAGCAGAAAGGAAATTGGCCTTGTTTATTGCCTTTCTTTGCTGCCCTGAGTGGATTTTCATGCTTGTGAAAATGAGAAACTTGCAGCGACCGTGATTAAAAGAAGGAGGATATTGGGCCCATTTCCTCCTCTAACTCTGCTAAGCCAATTTTACTCTTATAAGTAACCTTCCTGCTCTTGTAGACTTGAGCCTCTCCTGTGCAGAAAATTAAGACCACATCTGAGGAGGTCTAGGACAAGGACAACTGTCCACCAGGGACCAAGGGAAGATTGGTAAACCAATTTTCACTTGTGAACAATGCCAGAATTCAGCCCATGTGTCTCCCATGGTGAAGCACTGCAGTGCGTCATTAACCCACTGTGCCATTTAGCAGCTTCCCTCTGCTTGCTGCCTCGTGAATTAACGTCTCTGCCGCCTCCACACCAGACCCCGAGTTTATTTCTGCTAGGAGTGGTGCTGAATGAATAGCAGTTCTCTGCAACAAGGATCAGGGCACAGCGCTTTCCAATTTTTCACTGAAAGCAATAGCAATTTGCCACTCAGCCCTATCTTATCATCATCATTAGGATGGGAAATCACAATTTGAAAGCTCATTGCAATGTGCTGTCAACCTGATATCTTGTAATTTCAATATGTAATACTGTGGTTAATAATTAATGGCTTTAACTCTGTAGGTGGGATTTGAATTTGGCTCCAAAAAAGAAATCCCTCTGAGCTGAGATAGTCTTTGAGACTCCAGCATCTTATGAAGTTCCCCCTCAATCAGCTTCCTTGCCTTCTCATTTAAATGATCTGCCATCTAATGAATCTGGATCAAAAGCTCCAAGCTTAAAATATACAACAAAAAGCTGCTTCTGGGTGAAGAGTTTGGATCCAAATCAAAACGTTTCTATGCTCTGGCCATTATCACATGCAGTTAACTGCTGGGAAATACTGATGTTCAAAAGATGCGAAGGAAAAAGGCACCTGCTTTCTCACGCTGGTTTATGTTTGTCGTCTTGATAAAAATGCAAGGCAGCATATGCAGAAATTGTGCGGAAACACCATTCACATGGTAATTCCTTTGTATTTGAATAATTTCTTTTCAGGTGCTGGACTGAATGCCAGACTCCGGGAGGATTTGAGTATCTCCCTGCCTTAAGTTCTCCTGTGACAATATTTTAGTGTCTGGCTTACTTTTTTGATCAAAGAAGACCACTTTGTCAGGACTTCAGAATGAATGTGCTGCCCTTTGATTTTCCCGGATCACAAACCATGATGTGGAAGGGTTTTTCACATCTTGTCTGGTGAATATTAGTAGCAATATAGCTGGGGAAGGAACTTTTAAATTCTTTCAGTCAAAATCGTAGTTTGAGTGCTATTAAACAAGCAGGAGAATATTTGGGTAGACTCAAGGACACCTCCCATCAATCAAACCTATGATAAATTTGAGTGATATGCCCCTCTGCGAGCTTCAATGATACTCTGCATTTCCATAATGTTAGGTGTTCTGGTTACTTGTTCTCATAGTCTGTACCTGCCTGGTATTTAAATTCAGGAACTGAGTATTTTTCTATTTATCCAAGAAAAACTGAAGGTATTTCAAAAGTTATTCTGCAAGTACACAAAATTCTTTGGAAGGTCTGAAGCACATTGAAAACCAGAAAAAAATATATATGCAAAAATCTTTGAGATATTAAACCAGAATTGGCTTGAGGGTTTAATCTCATATTCAGTTATAATCAATTGCTAGTGATTTGCTTGGAGCTCCTTGTTGAGAAAGATGGTGAGGCTGTGACCAACCTCTGAAGGTATAAATGCTTTGATAAATCATTAATGTTTATCATTTGGGCTGAAGGTGGGAATATCACACTCACACCCAATAGCCTCCACTCTGACCCTAGGAAACCACTTGTGATTGGACTGCAGTAAAGTGCATATGGTAACCAGCTGGTAAAAACAGCATTTTCAAAATCAAATACATGTTGTTTTTTTCAAATTCACCAATGCCTCCTTTGCAAATAGTTCACAATTCCCAAAGACCCTTTAGATTTAGCCAAATCGTTTTTCTTCTATAAAAGGCACATTTATGACTATATAGTCTTAAAATATAATCATACTCAGGTGTTGGGGTCTTAAAGTCCTTTTATGTAAGGCTTAATATTTGAGGTTATTCATTGATTGCTAACTTTCCAGCCAACAAAATATACTACCAATAGGATAGTGGGTATGTCTCTACTAAAGAGCTCGAAATCAAAACTGATACACTTCAACTGTATGGTTAGCGGGATATAAGAAGTGATGTGCTAAAGCCAGCTTGCACAAACTCGTGAGAATGGAATGTTAAATTCTCCATACTCTTGTGAACAGCTACAATGCAGCTGTTATCCATATTAAACATTCAGTTGTATAAAACTATAAGTAAATCTTAAAAACAAAAAGAGTACATTCTTAAAAGTAATCACTTTCTGAGTGTTTCACTACATTGTGTTGTTATCTATGTTCTTGAAGTTGTTTATACCATTTGTATCTATATAGTGAAAATAGTATATAACGATGTGTTGATATGCATTTCTTCCCAACTCTGCCTTCAGTGCTATTGTTAGTGGCTTGAAATTGGCATAATGGGAGTGTTTACATCACAGAAATTGGCAAACACTAAAATAAGGACATGATTTATTATGTTGATTGTTTAGAACATGGGTCAGCAAACACATAGTAAAGAAACAGATAGTAAATATTTAAGGCTTACTGTTTATATGGTTGTTACTTGTTGCAACTACTGTTTCGCTGTTGTGTAAAAGCTGTCATAGACAATACATAATTGAATAGGTGTGACTATGTTCCCAAAGCACTGAATTTCCAAAACCAAGAGATCAACCTGCTGGCTGTAGCTGACATACCTCTAGGCTAAACTAGAGAAACAATAGAAAAATGTTAACCATGGATTAAATTTAAAGGTGTGCCATGTTTGTAGCCATTACTTAATGAATAGCAGGAAAGTTTGAGAAATTATTCTTCCAGTGTTTGAAAACTATTATCTGATTCAGTAAAAACATAAGTCACACGGGTCAAAAAGATTCAGAAACGATTTGAATAGCCTTGCACTAGTCAAAGGGAAAATTTGAGAATCATTAAAAATAATACAGTGGTTTGAGATGCATTACACTTGTTTACATCCATAAGTTTATAATAATACCAAAGTAAACATTGGCAGGTGACCTATGAGGATGCTAGGGAACCACCTCATTATTTTGAAAATTTCCGTATAGTGGAAAGCAAGCAAGATTTTTTTTTTTCAACTTTTTCTATGTGGATTGTACTTCAGGGTAAGAAACTAGTTTATAAAGTGTCATTTTACTCTAAGGAATTATTTCAGATAGTAAATGAAGTAGAAACAGTAGAAATGCAAGATTTTATAACTTCTATTAAATTAATGGATCCAGGCAATTATCATAAATTGCTGAAAACATAACAAAGAGAGAGAGACAGCTAATACTATGAACTCATGATTTGATTATATAATACCACCTATGAAAACAAATTTGATCAATCAAGTCAAAATATGATCAAATCACAAGATCTAATTATTTATTTATAAGAAATAAAGGGGACAGAAGAACATATTAAACCCACCAAACATAGGCAATCAGCTAAATCCAGAGTGTGGTAAACTCTGTAAGATGAACAATCCAGTTTCAACAGTAATAACAAAAAAAAATTGCAAAGAAATATAATGAAATGGATAGAAAACTATAGAATTAAAGATAGATTAAAAACAAATCATCCAAAAAAAAATAAAAAAAGCAAATCATCCAAATGCAAAGTTGTGGTCTGAATTGGATCCCAAATGAAGAAAACAAATTAGTAGACTGTAAATAATGAGTGGATATTTGATGATAAAGAATTATTGTTATCATATTTTAGACGTGATAGTGGCATATTTATAAAAATGAGTGCCTGTCATCTAGAGATACATAATGAAGTGTCTGCAGATTAAAGAAAGTCATATGCAGAATATAAGATTATATATAGTGTTCTAGAATATTCAATGAAGAGTATACTTTCAGTATAGCTATATAATAAACCTCAAATAGCCTTGAATTAATAATTATTGAAGCTGAGTGAGAGATGCATAAACATTCATTATACTATTTCTTATATTTTTTTTATGTTTGAAGTTTTCTATAACAAAACAGAAATTAACAAATTAAAAAGAATGCCTAAGAATATAGTAGAATTAAGCTTCTTATAGCTCTCTGATCTTAAGGACAGATTTTCTTAAATTAGTGACAACTTTTTAAATAATGTTCCAGGTTGTCAGGCACTTATAAGATACATCTATTGTTCATTTATTCTCATATTTTCTCCAAAAACTATTTAATACCTCATCCTCTTGCCTCAAAACCTCCTTTTTCATCCTTGTTCTTAGCTTACGGCATTTAAAGCAATTCAAAGAGAATTTCTATAGGCTTCTACCACCATATTCCCACATACTGGAGTCAGCAGCTGTGTGTTCTTCCAACCATGCTCTTAACTAAATGCAGTTCCTCGACTTGTGCATTAGATACCAACCACCTTACATCTACTCAGAGACATTTGTCCATAAATTGTCCCCTCTAATCTATTATTTTCATGCTATTATTGCTCTTATACAAAACTAGAATTTCTCTTCCCTCATTTCCCCTAGCAGCTACCATTACATTTCTTTGCTCCCCTTTGCAGTACACTCTTCAGAGGAGATATCTATATGTAGTGTGTCCAATTTCTCTTTTCCTGTATTCTCTGAAATCTACTCTATTTGAGCTTTTTTCTTCACCACTCCACAAAAAAATTTTATTTCTGAGGTTACCCATAGCCTTCACATTGCTAGACTCAATGGGTTCTGGGTTCACTTGATAGGGTTGATCTCTCCCTCTTCCTTAATCCGATGGCTTATGTGTGCCCTCGAAATTGAGCTACCCACAGCCTTCTCCTACTCAGCTGATGGCAACTATAATACATTCTGATGATTCAATTCAAAACCCTTGCAGCCATTTCATTCCCCACATCTAATCCATGAAAAAATTCTATTGAGTCTGCCTTTAAAATATATTCTGGATGTAGTTCTCACTACCTCCATGACTATCATTTGAGCCACAATTATTTCTCACGTCAGGGACTGTCATATCCCTCAACAAGTCTCTCTGGTTCTACACTTGCTAAACAGCAGCCTCTTCTCACTGTAATAGCCTAAGTGTGCTTTTGAAAATGTGAGTCATGTTGTAGTACTCCTCCACTCTGCACCCTGATATGGCTTCGCATTTTACTCAGAGAAAAAGAAAAAGTCCATATATATGTCTAAAGTACGTGGTACACCCTGCAAACCCCACCATGACCACTCTGACCTCTTCGATTTGTCTTTCACTCACTCAGCCATCTCTGGAATGCCCTGACTTCCTTGACAGTTTTTATTTTCTTCTTCATTCTTCTGTCTATTGCTTTAGCTATTCCCTCCACCCGGTAAGTTCTTCCCTCAAATACACTCATTTGGATGACTCCAAAATCTCATTCAAGTCTTTGCTTAAATTTCACTTTCTCTATAAAGTCTGGCCAGCCCACTCTGTTTTACAAGGCAACTTGCACACTGCTTTTCCAAGCCATGCCTCTGGAGCCCCCATTCTCTGTTTTTTCATTTTTGTACACAGCACTCTTCATTTTCTTGCCTACTTTACAGTGTTCTTATCATGCTGATTATTTGCTTTCGGTCTCTCCACTTGAATATGGGTGAGAAATTTTTTTATCTGTTTCTTCACTTATTTATTCAACATACTTATAAAAGTGCCCATCACATAGCAGGTAACCAACCATTATCTGTTGAATTGAATTTTAGTTTTAATAAAAATCCAATCAGAAGTCAATAGTTGTGTCCTTTTTCATGTAGTCATCTTCATAGCAGTCACTGAAATAAGAAGATATATCAAAAAAATCCTTAAATTTCACAGAAAAACTTGTTATATATTTTTCCAGAAAAATTAAGTTTCTAAGGTAAGAATTTAGGTATTTATTAAGATTTGCCTGTATTTCCTATATGCACAGTGATTGGGTGTCAGGAAAAGTAGATTAGGAGAAAATTAAGTTGTTGGAGAAGATCTGACTACAGAAAAAATATTTGTTGCAGGCGTTTGAGATACAATAATATATGGAAGATATTTTTATGATGCTCTTAAAAATAGGAGTTAGAGACTGAATTAGAAAAGTAATGACAAAATAAAATTTTGAAATCACTTCATCCATTATCTCCATAATTTTTCTTGACAAACCTCCAATTGCAGCAGTCTTCAATGACTCAAGGATTAGAAGTTCTAACACTTTTCTTGTAAAATTATGTCACAGCTATATAAAATTATTAACTTAATTTTAAAGCTCTCTTCAAACTCTTTACATTATGATGAGAGCCCTATTTATCCCACAATTACCGAATGCAAAGAGAACAAGATCTCACTGGGGAATATTTTTTTTCAACTTAGAATAGGATAATGTTAAACTTTAAATTCAGGAGTTATTTGATACTCTAAATGAAGAGTGAAGTTGATTGTTTCAAGGTGCTATCTCCCCATAGCTGAAATGGGGGCTATAACCGTATTTTAACAATTTTAATAAAAGTTCTTCTACTTGTATTTTCTTATTGAGAATTTTTTCCCTTACTCTCCCAGTAAAATATAGGACTGTCATTCAATATTTGTTATCTCTTTGGAATACTGGTTAGACTAGCTGTAAATAGGACAACCACATTTAACCACGAATAATTAAGATGCTATGCACTGTAAACAATGTTGGATATCAAGCTAGTTAGCAAGCATGTGGTTAGCCAAGTTGAATCATAGATGAAGATAATGTTTGGTAACCGCTTTCTCACTGTGGCATGAGGATGGTTGTTCCGGCTTTGACTCTTCATTCCTAATCTCTTAAAGGAAAAAAAAAAATGTTTACAGCCTGTGACTACAGTTCCAGCACTACCCCAAGTTGTGGCTTACATTTAAAATTTTAATCTCTTCTGGAGTACTGTTGGTTTATCTTTTTCAAGATTCGCCTTGAGAGCCCTGCATTTTAATGCCAATTAGATAGATTTCCTAAACCATAGTCTGAAGGGAGAGAAAAAAAATTCTAAAACCATTAACCATAATAAATAGGTTTTATAAAAGTTTTAAATTCCACTATAGTTAATCAGTCTGAACAAGACATTTAGGCTGTAAATAGCATTTTAAAGTAAACAGAGCTTTACACAAAGTGACAGCTAGAATCACATTTTCTGCTTCTGAGTGTGAGGAAATTAATGTACCAAAAAAGTGCCTACTATTTAAAGATGCCTTGCTTCAGACATATTTAATAACTGAGATTTGCAGTGGGTAGACCACTGAAGTGTCTCATCATTAAATTATGTACTGTACATTAGAAACAGATGTACTCCTGGAAGTCTTGCATGACAGTATTGTTTTGCCATTTTCCAATTAAGACATTGCTAAAACCGAAAACAGAACTGAAGTAACAGGTCAAATATCTTACCTTGGTCATGGAGAAGGAGGATGGTAGTTACGAAAAGGATGAATGGTTTTCATTGGTATTCTGATATAAATTTGGAATGCTAATCCTTCACCTTATTTTTCTCCAATATCTAGGGAATTCACAAAATTATTCATTTCAAATATCACTCAAGTTTTAAAGCATTTATATTTTAACAGGCTAATGGCATACACTGCTTTGTATATTTAGTGGCAAGAGAAGTTTTATAAAGCAAATTTTAAAAAACAATGGAAAACAGTTATGCCTGTTCTTCTAATCAATAGGGAAAAATGGCTATATAGCTCCCTGGAAATGATCTGTAGAAAACAATAGCTGAAGGAAAGTGAAATTGCAAGGAGGAATATTTATTGGGATGGTATAGAGTAAAATAAGTGTATGAGAAAGGAGAAGGGTTAGTGCTGTGGCTATTACTGCTATGGTTCACATTAGATATGTGATACCACTGTTATTATAAATCCTATTTTATTAACCATAAACATTTTTTGTTATATTGCAAAAAACAAGGTTGAAAACAAAATTTTAATATACTAGGGAGCTATTCTCTGTAACTTCCTTATAGAGAAAATTTATATTCTTATTACTTCAGCCAAATAAACATTTTACTTTTAATCAAAAGGGAAAGAAAAGCTTCAAATTGTCCTCATTTATGGTTGCTATTCAAATATGAATAAAGAAAAATCATTTTTTTCCAATTTTTATAATTATGGGCCACATGTTCTTTTGCCTACCATCTGTTTATTTTCATATGAATTTCTTCACTAGAAATTTTATATTTCAAAAAACAAGTTCTAAAATTGGTTCTACACCCACAGTGGGCTTCTTGGGTCTATATATATGTGCTAGATATACACATTGCAAAGAGATAAACACTCAGAGACATTACTTTTCACTAAAAAGATTGATAATTTTCAAAATGCTCTCAGATGACTGACTGATTCTTTTTTACTCACTATTCAATTGCAAATCTTTGAGAGAGAAGAGAGAAGAAATTCCTCATTCATTTCTCATTCCTTACAAACATGGTTTGAAACAGCCTAAGCCTAGAGAAATTAGTGCCAGGTCGTATTTTGCTAACCTTAATTTTGAAGTAATGTCAAATGAAAAATCTTATCCACTCAGTTAGTTTATACTTGTCTAAATTTCTTTGGATGACTGCAATTTCATTAGTTAAAAATACTGTTATACATGAGTTGAGATTTTATGGGGAGGGAAAACATGCATAATATTATGAAAGACAGACACATATTTAAAGCACTGCCATTTGTTTTACATGAATTAGAAAAAGATGACACAGCTATGTTTTGAAGTCATGTCTTCATGAATTATTTTATAAATAATATGGTTAAATAAAACCTCAAACTTTTTTGCCAATACATTTTTCCCTGTGATCTTTAAATCCGGCATTTATTAAGGGAAACTAGATCCTTAAATGTCAAAGTTATGTATATTTCATTCAACAGAAAGAGATTTATAGGGTTTTTTTTTTTTTGGTCCTACAAGTCTTTTGAATATTTATGTGTTTGTTAATTTGTTTAGAAAGTACATCAAGTTCATATTTTTTGTAGAACCTGGAAATTGTGCTTTGCTAAGTGTAAACAATATAAGAGACTAAAATATCTTCTGGATTTGGCTCAAATCTTTCAATCCATGAGATTGAGTAGCTTCTCACATTGGCAAAATATGATCCCACCCTCGCTAGCAAAGAAGAAAAATGGACCAACTTTAGGATATTGGGCAGTGTTTTACATGTGAATCAAATGTGATTTTTTTTCATGCCCATGGTGTAGGAAGCACAGCCATGTTTGATTTCAAGCTTAATTGGTATTGATGCAATCACTGGCTGTTCACAGTAAAAATCTTATAGAAAGCTCACTTATGATGAGCAATCTAATATTTGTGGTCTCAGTTGGTAAACTGTGCCAATTCCATGAAAATCATATTATCATGGTAAGATCTAGGCCATCCACATAGACCTCTTTCTCTATCCATAATTACATAATTAGATTATTTTTATCTTAAAATATACTTTCAGAAACATTTTCTTCATGGTATATTATTAAAAAATCATGCCTTCTTAAGGTCTCTTTACAAGCCAAGAAATCCACATGTTATACATTATAGAGAAAAGATTTTCATGAGTAAATTTCTGTCAAGCTTTGAACCAAGGTCCAGGAATTGTATTACAGATTGCCAGCGATATTTAGAAAGTGAAAGGAATACAGTTGCAAAGCAAACTTTACTAAGGTAATTGATGATAAATGATATTGGATGTTAGAAAAAATGTTGTTGTTACTCTCAATGCCAAACCTGTCTCTCTCATGAATTAAAGAATTAGACATTTAGGATAATATAAAAAACTTATGCCTCTATTAATACATAGGAACTCCATCTACTAAAGAGGGAGGAGGCAGTCTTAACCTGTAATAAGTCTACCGTCTCTACATTTGGTAATTAATACATATGTTCCATCTTTCATTTTCATGTCTCTATTTTATATTCAAAGAGATAGTGCAAACAGGTGAAAAATAAACTAGGAATACGGGTTTGGTAGCTATGACTATGAAGCTTGGTTAATTGTATATATTTCTTGTGTCTCTATTTCTCTCTCATTGCACTAGAAATGTCAATTTGCCTACCTAATGCTTGCAACAATAGAAATGAGTAAAAATGATGTAGCTTGTGGTAAGGACAGAATATCTAGGAAAATAGAAACGTGATATGATAATCCTGCTTAACTAAACAGACATTAATGAATGGCAACTGGTAAATTGTTTTATTAGATTTATTTTATTTTCTGTGGACCTAGTATCTAAAAAAGAAGCTTGAAAAAAGGAAGTTACTCTTGACACTGAAGGACACAACTCAACATGGAAGAATGCTTATTTCAGGTTTTATCTGATCTACGTGGGGCTGAATTTCTTATCTATACGTTACCACAGATACTTTGTGCAAATCTACAATGAATCTTTAAACTAAAAGGACAATTATTTGTCCTTCCACTCCTCCCAGGACCCAAATCCAGTGACAGCATAGCTGAGAGTGAGACACTGAATCTGACCTTAGATTCTGGCATGCAATGTTACAGCTCTTTGGATTTCTTCACAAAGCTCCTCTCCGTGGTGGAATTCTATTCCGAGGAGAGATGGGTTGGAATAAGTTTTGGTCCCCTTTATCATAAGTACAAAATGACTGTTTCACACTATATGCTGATCTGATACTTTGAGTCACTGATACTATATCTTTTTACTTTTAGTAAATTTTCTTTCACTAGCTTTACTGCTTCCCTTTGATGCTGAACTTTCAGCATAAACATTCAAGTCCACAACAAAAGCATCCTAGGTAAACTGGACTTAGTTACTAGACTTTTCACTCCAAGAAGTTTTGTGGGTTGATGATGAAAATTTGCCCATCTC
Source organism: Avahi laniger (assembly GCA_963575035.1). NCBI lineage: Eukaryota > Metazoa > Chordata > Mammalia > Primates > Indriidae > Avahi > Avahi laniger. The sequence goes on along the minus strand of CAUYSK010062144.1, from coordinate 5,727 downwards.
CATTCCAACAACTTAGAGCCACATATCAATCATATCAGTTCTCATCACTGAACTGACACTATTGAAGAAGACATCATGCCAATTTTAAGTAGTGTGCTAATGTAATAAACTTCATTTTGGATGATGTGAACCTTGACATGTGTAGCTATTGGATTGGGAAGGTGAGGTGTGCTGATCTAATGATGATTCTCCTTAATACTTTTTATATACTACTAAATAATAAGTAGAAAAAAGAGATCCTGAAATATTCTGAACTTTAATTATGCATGCATTTTCCAACTTGTAGTAAAAAGTAATTATGAAATTCCTCTCTAATTACATAGTTTTCTTGTGTGGAATAACTGATAGAAAATGGGATTGTTTAGATGCTTTTTCTCTTATGTTTTTCCTCATATCATTGAACAGTGAAGCATAACAAATAAGTAATGCCTTTGGTTTGCTTTCAAGGAAAATGAATGATTTGGTAAGATTTTACATATCCACGAATTCTCTTAAACAAAAAAAAAATCTCCAAATGGGCAATAGATAAGTTTATATTTTAAAAAGAAAACAAAAGCAAGTATATTTCTAGGATTTTTCACCTTGTAAGAAAAATAAGGAGAAATTTTCTAATTGCTGATTGGCAGCTTACTCTGTAGCTCTTCTACTGTGTATAGATCATAAAATAGATGAACATTAGGTAATTATTTTGACAATTTCATTACTAAAAACAGACATTATTGATATTTGAACAATAAATATAGATGGTTCAGAATCAGGAATGATCTTTATTAATTATGAACAATTATCAGACAATCTAGTTTCCAAATAACATTTTCCTATTACCATTACCCCAGTGTAATGATTAAAGGCACAGGACAGGGAAGAAAACTCAGAGCCAGGTAATCTCACAGGGTTGAGGATACAGATCAAAGCTCTGGAAAGCTGTGGTGGTGAGAAATTGTGGTACAAAATATAAGAGTAGAGGGAGCTGCACAGTGGAAAAGCCCAGAGAACTCCAGAAGAGTCAAAAACTGATCTTGACTGAATACTGATCTGTACAAATGTTGAATAAAATGCTATGAAGTTGGAGAAAGAACAGTGGGAAAGACAGAGTGTGAAAAATTTTGGAATTCACATATGGAGATGGAAATAATTTGTATTCTGAAGAGCAGACCTAATAAATGGAGAATTGGGTACAGTACTCAGAGAAATTAGGCCTTAGTAGTAAAGGTGAATTAGCTTTAAAATCAGGATTCCTCCAAACACATTAACAAAGGTTAAAAAGAAGACTTGAAAGCTGTTCAACATTATTAATCACCAGGGAAATGTAAATCAAAATCACTGTGAAGTACCACCTCTCACCCGTTAGGATGGGTATTATCAAAAAGTCAGAAGATAACAAATGTTGTTAAGGATGTAGAAAAAAGGGAACTCTACTTCACTGTTGGAGGGAATGAAATTTGGTACAGTCATTATGAAAAACAGTATGGGATTTACTAAAGAAATTAAAAATATAACTACTATATGACTCAGCAATCCCATTTCTGGGCATATATCCAAAATAAATGAAATCAATGCCTAAAAAGATATCTGCACTCCCCTGTCCATTGCAACACCATTCACAATAGCCAAAATATGGAAAGAACCCAAGTATCCATCAGGGAAAAACGGATAAAGAAACTGTGGTACATAGATACAAAAGAATATCATTCAACTCTAAAAATGGATAAATCTCACCATTTGACACAACTTAGATGAAACTGGAGGACATTATGCTAAGTGAAATAAGCCAGACAAAGAAAGAGAAATATTACATGATATCACTTATATGTGGAATAAAAAAAATTCAAATATACAGAGATAGAGAACTGAACATTGGGGTAGGAAATGGAGAGATGCAGGCCAGAGGATATATGGCATATATGCAGCATATATGTATAAGGCTGCTGGCGGGCACCCATCCCCTCCATAAAGAAAAAGAAGCCCATGAGTCCCGCCCTAAAGGCTGTAACAAAGAACTCTCTACTTTGCACATCGAAACTTTGTTCCGAAGAAAAACCCCCATTCTCCAACTCCAAAACCTTTATAAGCCCGCTCAACACTTCCTGGCGTGCAACTTCTCTGGCCCCCTTTCTCGGGACCAGTGAACCTCGCCCGGGAGCACTTTCTTTCCGCCTCCCCCAATAAAGCTTCGTTGCTTGCCCTTTACGCTCTGCTTGTCTTTCTTTCTCTGCCGACGCCCATCCAAAAACCTTACAATATGTAGGATGAAAAAGTCTAGAGATATAAAGTACAAGATGAGGACAATAGGCAATAAAAGTTTCCTGTATATGGAATTCATGCTAAATGAGTAGATTTTAGGTGTTCTTTTCACAAAAACAAAAACAAAACATGGATAACCATGTGAGATGATGGATATGTTAATTTATTTTACTATAACCTTTTTACAATCTGCATGTATCCCATAACATCATGTTGTATACTTCAAATATACACAATGAAGTTTATTTTAAAAATAAATTTAATTAATTGATAAAAAGAATTAAATTTGCCCAAGAAAAACAAAAAAGAAAAAGAAGGCTTGAAAGGACCAATACCATGCACATGTAACTTAATTGCCAAATCAAAGTACAAGGATCTTTAAAGGAATACAATAAAAACCTTTACTAAATTATAAGAAATTAACAATGTCCAGTGTTCAGTAAAAAATTACTAGGCAATCAAGGAAGCAGAAAAATATAAACTTTCATTATGAGAAAAATAATTCAACAGAAATGCATGCAGAAATAAGTAACATAAAGGAATTAACGTATGAAGCACTTAAAAAACTATGATTACTTCCAGTTTTCAGTTCAACATGCAGAGAGCTTGGAAGTTGTCACTTTATCCTTATACTTCCAAAAAGAAAAACAATAAACAAACTAGAAATCAACAATCTTTTTAGATTCATCAGAGAACTCAGGTCATAGGATAAACAACAAGGCAACTCAAAAACTGGAAAGACATTTATGTACTAAGAATCGACTGATCAACATGTATGTGCACATATAGTAGTAACACTCATCGGGGGTCGGGCAGGTGGGGAGAGGAGGTGGGGATTAGTATATTCACACCGAATGGGTGTGGTGGGCACCATCGGGGGGGTGGACATGCTTGAAGCTCTGTCTCAGGTGGGGCAAAAGCAATATATGTAACCTTAACATTTGTACCCCTGTAATATGCTGAAATAAAAAAAAAAAAAAAGAAAGAAAGAAAAGAAAAGAAAGAAAAAAATAATTCAAGAAAAAGACAAAAAACAGAATCAGCTTTCTGGGAGCAGAAGCTCAAGAGCAGAAGCCCACCACAAGAGCCAGTTCTGGTATGAATACTTAAATTTTAATTGATAAATTATCAGAAGCTCAGTAAGGACTAGCTTGAGAGTTAGAAACTGCATGGGGGGCCCAGTCTTACAGGGTCTTCCACATTTATGAGTGTTTTGCCTTTAGTAGTCCCACCAGATTCTCTGGAAAAAAATTTCCTCATTCTTCCAATGGTGAAAGGGGAAAGTAAGCATTTTGAAATAAGTCCACAGCATTCTATTCTTTCCAACAAAGGACAATCCTCTTTGAGAGGCCAAGGTGGGTGGATCATTTGAGCTCAGGAGTTTGAGACCAGCCTGATCAAGAGCGAGACCCCATCTCTACTAAAAAAAAAATAGAAAGAAATTAGCTGGACAACTAAAAATATATAGAAAAAATTAGCCGGGCATGGTGGCCCATGCCTGTAGTCCCAGCTACTCAGGAGGCTGAGGCAGGAGGATTGCTTGAGTCCAGGAGTTTGAGGTTGTTATGAGCTAGGCTGATGCCAGTGCACTCTAGCCAGGGCAACAGAGTGAGACTCTGTCTTAAAGAAAACCAAAAAACAAAAAACAAAAAAACAAAACAAAGAACAATCCTCAAAATAAACTGTAGTAACAGAGCCAAGCAATTTATTTTCACCAGAGCCTAATCAATTTAGAGAAAGGGAAATATCTAATTCCAGCTCTGTCTGGCCTTTGACATGGGAGAAGAGAAATAACCAAGTCTAGAATCTCCTAGCTATGTTGTTTCACCTAAGAGGAGGTGACAGCTTAGAAGCCAGGAATACAGGCTCACTAACTGACTAATACCTAATCATAAAATCAGAATTATAATTTCCCTACCACCATACTTTGGTGACATATGAACAAGTCCCCTGCATAATAATAGTGGATTACAGCTAAAAGAAATACAAGGCTCCCATTCTATTTTAAGGACTCCCCAGTGAAACCCAAAGGCAAGATGAGAGACAGAAATAAGGATATCAAAGACAATTCTAGCTTCTAATCTCTATATCTACAGCAAATAATAAACCCAGTCTAACTCCTAGCCAGATAAGTATAAAACCACACACTAAAGGCCCTATTTATACAGTTGATTTTACTCAGTACTTCACGTATGGCTTTCAACAAAAAATTATATGGCATACTAAAAACCAAAAAACATAGTTTGAAGACACAACAAAAGCATAAGAAGGAGACCCAGATGTGGCAGAAACAATGGAATTACCAGACCAAGCATTTAAAACAACTATAATTAATATGCTAAAGAATCTAATTGAAAAATGACCAACATACAAGATATGGATAATATAAGCAGAGAAATGGACATTCTAAGAAAGAATCAGAAGAAAATATTAGAAATCAAAACACTATAATAGAAGCAAAGAATACCTTTGATTAGATAGACAAGATGTGGAGAGGAAAAATTTAGTGAGCATGAGCATATGTCAATAGAAACTTCCAAAACTGAAATGAAAAGGATGGAGCAGAATATCAAAAGAACTATGGGACAACTACATAAGGGGTAACAAGACAAAAAGTAATGACATTATTAAGCATTCTAACAAATTTGTAATTGGAGGTACAGAAGAGAAGAAATCAAATGAGGCAGAAAAAAACGTGATAAAATAATGGTAAAAAGTTTACAAATTTCATGGCCATAATAGACATATAGATCTAATAAATTTGAAAAACAGCAAACATAATAATAATATAGAAAGCAATACTAAGGTTAACAAAATCAGTGAAAATCAATAACAATGAGTAAATTTCAAAAGGAGCCAAAGGGGAAAAAAGATACATATGCTAAAGAGAGAAACATAGAGCAAAATTAAAGCAGACTTCTTGTCAGAAACTATGTAAGCCAGAAGACATTGGAATAATATTTTTAAATGCTAAAAGAAAGAATGCTATACCCATAACAATACTTTTCAAGACTGAAGGCAAAAACGTATGAAAAAATGCTCAACATCTCTAATTATCAGGGAAATGCAAATCAAAACCACAGTGAGATATCACTTATCTCCAATGAGAATGGCCTTTATCAAAAAGACCCAAAACAACAAATGTTGGCGTGGATGTGGAGAGGTAGGAACATTCATACACTGCTGGTGGGACTGCAAATTAGTGCAACCTCTGTGGAAAGCAATATGGAGATACCTGAATGAGATACAAGTAGAACAACCATTTGACCCAGCAATCCTGTTACTGGGCATCAACCCAAATAGCAAAAGTCACTCTATGAAAAAGACACCTGCACTCGAATATTCATAGCAGCGCAATTCACAATTGCAAAGATGTGGAAACAACCCAAGTGTCCATCAATACATGAGTGGATTAATAAACTGTGGCATATGTATACCATGGAGTACTATTCAGCTTTAAGAAACAATGCTGACATAGCACCT
>CAUYSK010062142.1:0-17535 GCA_963575035.1 Avahi laniger | reverse complement strand
TCAGGCTGGTCTCGAACTCCTGAGCTCAGAACGATCCGCCCACCTCAGCCTCCCAGAGTGCTAGGATTACAGGCGTGAGCCACCGCACCCGGCCTCTTTATTATTATTTAACACCAAGTCTGTGCAAACTTCCCTGACTCTCAATTTAACTTTTCTGGAGGTGTCCTTGGCATGTTATAGTTGAGTAGACAGCACTTTTTTCTTATTAATTGTACAGAAAATTATGGTGTATTTTACAATCAATGACATCTTAGATTCAATAATGTATAACAAATGTAGTGTGCTTAGAACTGAGGGCTATGTAAATATTTGAATTTGCTCATCCAAAATTGGGCACTTAACTATCTTCTAGACCTATTCTATGTCTTTACATGTTATATTTCATTTAAGTCTCTCTATAATCTTACAAGGTACATACCATAACCTCCCTTCCTTCCTCCCTTCATCTTGCTCTGTTGCCCAGGCTAGAGTGCCATGGCATCGGTCTAGCTCACAGCAACCTCAAACTCCTGGGCTCAAGCGATCCTCCTGCCTCAACCTCCCAAGTAGCTGGGACTACAGGCATGTACCATCATGGCCGGCTAATTTTTCTATTTTTAGTAGAGATGGGGTCTTGCTCTTGCTCAGGCTGGTCTTGAACTCCTGAGCTCAAGTGATCCACCTGTCTCGGCCTCCCAGAGTGCTAGGAGTACAGGCGTGAGCTACCACGCCCAGCCTTATTCTCATTTTAGATATGAAAAAATTGAGGCATAAAGAAGATAAGGTAACATCCCAAAGTCATGGAGTTAGCAAGTGGTACAGCCAAAATTTGAACCTAATTTACTCCAGAGCTCATACTCTTAACCACAATGCAACATGGATGTCTAGTCTTTGGAAGTCAATCTGTAATCTTCCAAGTAAATGAGTTTCCAAAAACATCGGATCAAAAGTACTATTTCCTTAAAATGAGTAAATATGTGGAATTGCTTTCAAATTCATGTTAACATTCAAAAAGAGTATCAATATCTTAAACATCTCTCTAAAATCCATTTAAATTTATTTTTCAGATGAAATTTTTTAATGTAGTTCTGAATTTGTTTCTCCAGCACTCAAAAAGCAATTTTCCCCTTCTTTTAGGAAGGCTATCCCAGAATAAGGTAAGTCATCAAAAAGAGAGTACTAGCTCTGGTGGCAACAGATCCAGTGTTGCAAAGGTGTACAGAACTTTGTTGACTAAAGGTTAAGCTCAGATGCAGTAATTCCATGTCAACAAAACACATGCAAAGATTAGGAGTGTATGAAATAGCAAAGGGAAATTTTAGAAATTTTGAAGCTAACCCCAAGAGTATAAGCCATAAAGATCATTTGAGATCTGCACTTGGTTTTAAGAAAACTGCAAAGTCATCAACAAATGGCATTTATAAAATGCTCTCTGAATAAATGGTGCCCTAGTAAGCACTTTGAAAAAAGAGACAAGCTGTTGGTCCCAAAGATGCTTAACCTAAAAAAGTTGTTAATTCGGGAAGAGATATGTATATTCAAAGCAGAAAGAGAAGAAAACCAAAATACTTTAAAAGAGAAAATATTAAACACAGTAAAAAGAAAAATAGCATTATTCTAGATTAAAGTATAACCAGAAAAAGAGAATTAGGAGTTTTTTGAGGGCCCAAGCCCTTGCCACTTACAGTCTCATCTCAGAGGGGTGTGAGTCATCGTCCTCTCCCATTATAATGATGCCTTTGAGCTTGACATTGCCCGTAAATCTGCCAGAATGCAAAAGAGAAGGTTGTCAAGCTGGGTTTGAATACCTGCTTAGCTGTGTGACCCTGGGCAAGACCCTTCCCTTTTCTGGGCTTCAGTTACTCATCTGTCAGACTTGTACTAGATAATTTCTAAGATCCTGTCTACCTCTGGCATTCTACAATTCTAAGAAATTTGCCTCTATTTCTCAGTTATTGTTCAACAAATACATCTGTTTCCAGTCTGCACCAAGAAAGCTGTGATGCTTTCCTCCTCAAACCCACCAAAGTAATTTATCCCATCTCTAGAAACAGATGTGTGCTCTTGACACAACCAATGAATGAATTCATCTGAGTAGGCAACTGGGTACAGCCTATTTAGCCTGAGGCAGGCATCAAGGAGATACTTACGGAATATTAAACAGAAGCTCTTCATCTGCATCACTTTCAACAAACTGGAGGGGATGGGGAGTGGGGAGGAGAAAGCAACAAATATTTGCTGAGAGCCTACAATTTCAGGCATCTCCCACCCTGTTCTACAACTGGTGTGCAATGCAAAAAGTCAATCTTCCTCGGTTCTCCAGGACTTATTAACTTGAAGCTAATTGGTCTTATCCACAGTGTCCTAAGAGCCACAGACCATCCAATTAGAAGGTTCTTAATGAGGAGCTCATGGATAGATTTCCAGGGTGGAAGAGCCTCTTGAATTGTGAATTGAAAGACAAGTGCTTTATGCGCATTTTTCTGGGGAGAGGGTCCACAGCTTTCAAATGGCTAACAAAGGGGCCTGTCGCCCCACAATGGTAAAGAACCTGTGCTCCAGATAGGAAATACCCTTCATCCCCCTACGCTGGTCTTCACGGGATGATATGATGAGGCAGCCATCGGAACCAATGGTCAAGTGTAAAGGAAAACGCCCTCACGACCATCCTCCCTCAGTAACCCACACGGCACTAGAATAGAACGTTAGGCTGTGTAAAGACAAATCTCCCCCTTTCCCTTTCTTGGCCTCAGTTTCCCCATATGCAAAATGAGGAGACTCAACCCTGCTCGCCTCCCATATGCAAAATGAGGACCGGCACGGGAAAGTACATGGCGACTGAGCTGTCATTATTTTTAGCATCAGGAATGAGGCTGACGGAGCAGACGGACGGCCTGAGGGCCCATGCGGATCCCTCCCCGCCCGGCCCGGGCGGCCCACCTTGGAGCGGTCGGTCCGCTCTTCCCACGGCTTGAAGACGCCGCGGCCGGTGCCCTCGCGGCTCTCGTTAAGGCACTGCAGCCGCTCCAGGTCGATGCGCAGGTACAGGCCGTAGGCCAGGCCGCGCTGCTCGGGCGGCTCCTCCCGTTCGGCGGCACAGCTGCAGCCGCCCCCGCCGTGGCTGTGGCCGTGCGACATGGCGACGCCACCGCCCGCGCGTCCCCTCGGCTCCGCCGCTGCGCTCCCGCCGCTCCGCTCGGGCCGCCAAGCGCGTCGCGTCCGCCGCGTCGTAAAAGGCGCCTCCCCCCCGGGCGGCGCATGCGCCTGGGGAAGAAGAGGGCGGGGCAGAGAGGAATGACGTTTGACCCGCGCCTTCTAGATGCCAGAGTCAGTGTCGGCTGCCTCAGTCCTGGAGGTGGGCAATTTCACCATCCCAGCTCCACAGACAGGGGAACCGAAGGGCAGAGAGGTTAAACTAGCGTTCCGAGTGAGCGGTCGGGCTGGAGTTCCAATCCTTTTCCCCTGAGGCTCAAGCCTGTCCTCTCTTCCTGGACCAGCGCGTTTGTTTAGGAGCTGATGGAGGAAAGCGCTCGGAACGATGAGGCCTTGGAGGCTAGAGACCACACCCTTATCACCGCCTCACACACTTAGGCTGGAGAGCTCACAAGCCCACTTTCATAACAGCTTTCTTGATAACGGGCTTAGAGCTTGCGAGCACAGGCTTTGTGGACGGCCAGACCTGGAGACAAGTCCTGGGTCTGCTACTGACCATGTGACTCTCTAAGTCATTTTCCCTATTCTGAGACTCCATCTCCTCGTCTGTAAAATGGTAAGAATAATGTTTCCTAGGATCACAGCGAGTAGTAAATGAAATAATGCAATTAAAGAACTCAAGAGGCCGGGCGCAGTGGCTCACGCCTGTAATCCTAGCTTTTTGGGAGGCCGAGGCGGGTGGATTGTTTGAGCTCAGGAGTTCGAAACCAGCCTGAGCAAGAGCGAGACCCCATCTCTACTAAAAATAGAAAGAAATTATCTGGACAACTAAAAATATACAGAAAAAACTAGCCGGGCATGGTGGCGCATGCCTGTAGTCCCAGCTACTCGGGAGGCTGAGGCAGGAGGATCGCTTGAGCCCAGGAGTCTGAGGTTGCTGTGAGGTAGGATGACGCCACGGCACTCTACCCAGGGCAACCTAGTGAGACTATGTCTCAAAAACAAAAAAAACAAAAAAAACTCAAGACACATGGTAGGCATTCAAAGCTGTTGGTTATTACAGTCAAATCCAAGCACTGCCACTTACTAGCTGCATGACCTTGTGCAAGTGACTTCACCTCCCTGAGGCTGTTTGACCTCTGTAAGGTAAAGGGATTGGACTAGATGATCTTTATGTTCCCTCCACCATGTGATATTTCAGAGCAGTTTTTTCAAATGGCTGGTTGTGACCCATTAATATGTCTTAAAATCTGCTTAGAGGATTGTGACCAACATTTTTAAAAACAGGCTGAGTGCAGTGGCTCACACCTGTAATCCCAGCACTTTGGGAGGCTGAAGCCTTGAAACCAGGAGTTGGAGACCAGCCTAGGCAACATAGTGAGACCCCATGATCGCACCACTGCACTCCAGCCTAGGTGAGAGAACAAGATCCTGTCTCAAAAAAAAAAAAAAAAATTCAGGATGTATTACGCATTTTAAGTCTCAACTGATGGAACTTTTGCTTCAGTTTTGGGTTTCTGTGCTCAGGTACAATGTAAAATAAAGTGTTTTTCATATTGTGGGTTGAGGTAAAAAGAATTGAAACTCACTGTTTAGAGTTGAAATGATTTTGTTTTCAGAGTAGAATGCTTTCTTGCTCCCTGATGGGGAGGAGGAAAGACAGGCTGCAGAGAGAGTTTTGGGATACCCTGGATACCTCCTGCCCTTCGCGTCTGGCTCTGGAGTACCCAGATAAGAATGGGTGCTGGTGAAATACAAACCAAAGTATACATCTGTTCAAGTTCCATTCAGAAATATTTTGATGTCCTACTTCAGTTACTTGTGAACTAGGCAAGCTTAGTTCTGTTTCAAAATAGCTCAGTGTCATGAATTATTCCTGCTCTCACCTAACAGTTTCAGGTAAGAGACTTTGCATGTGGTGAATGCATAGTAAACGTTTGTTTAATTGAAGGATACACTCAGTATCCTTTCTTTGGAAAAAGTATATCTCATTGAAGGACCAGGCCTTACCCAGGGCATCAACTCACTTTGAATTTTCTTCCTGTTATCTGCCTTAGTGGCTTCCTTTTCATGATTTATTGAGTTCTCTGTGCCAAGACATTGTGCTAAGCACATTATGTAGTTCATCTCAATTATTTGTCACATGTACTTTAAGAGGTAGGTACTGTTACCTAATGTTACTTCCATTTTGAAGATGAGGGAAACTGAGGCTAAAAGAGGTGAATTAACTTTCCCAAGACCACATAAGGTTAGGAAATAACCAGGCATTGAGCATATCCTGCAGTGTTCCTGAAACACATCCTCCTATAGTTTCCTGGGAGGAAAAAGATGCACCTGAAGCAGGTTTGTTGTATCGATTAGCTTATGCTGTGTAACAAATCACCCGAAAACTCAAAAGCTCTGTACAAACATTGATTATTTCTCATGATTCTGTGGATTAGCTGGGCAGTTCTCTTCTGGGCTAGTTCAGTTTGGGCTAGAAAGTTGGTATGACCTCACTCATGTCTGGTTGATATTGGCTGCCAGCTAGGGTGATGGGGCCACATGTCTCCAGCAGACTGTAAGCTAAGTTACATGGTGATGGTCACAGAGTTTCCAAGAGCAAGAGAGGGAAAAAAATTGCATAAGCACTTTCTAACCCCCGCTTCTGTGCTTCTTCTGTAATGTGCCATCAGCCAAAACAAGTTTCATGGCCAAATCCAAATCCAAGTTTCACGGAAAGATAGACTATTTACTGACTTCACCTCTCGATTGGAAGAACTACAAAATACTGTGGCTCCTTTCCCTTACCCCACTTCCAATATGCCTATATTAGTTATCTTTTGTTGTATAACAAATTACTCCTAAACTTAATGACTTAAAACAACAATTAACATGTACAATCTTCCAGTTTTTGTGAGTCAGGAATTTGGGAGCAACTTAGCTGGGTGGTTCTGGCTTTCAGTCTCTCATGAGCCTGAAGTCACCTGAAGGCTTGCCTGGGGCTGGAGGATCCACTTCCAAGATGGCGCACTCACACGGCTGGCAAGTTCATACAGGCTGTTTGCCATGTGGACCTCTCCATAGGACTGTTTGAGTGTCCTCATGATATGGCAGCTGGCTTTCCCCAGACCAAGTGATCCAAGAGAGAGCAAGGGAGAAACCACGATGTCTTTTCTGACCTCACCTTAGAAGTTACATACTATCCACTCTATAACATCCCATGGTTCATCCGCATTCAATGTGTGAGGGAACTGCATAAGGGTGCAGATACCAGGAAGTAGAAATCACTAGGAGGCCACCTTAGTGGCTGGCTACCATACTACCATACATATTAAGTGGCACTGAAAATGTCTTTATTTTACTGTTATGTTTAATTGATAATTTGCCTGCAGATCAAATTCTTTCCTAATTTTAAAGATATTGCTCTCTTTTTTTTCTAGCTTTGAGACATACAATGCTGTTCTGATTCCTGATTCTTTGTATGGGTTCCACCTTCCCTTTTCTGGAAGTTTTTAAGATCTTCTCTTTGTCCCTGGTATTCTGGAATGTGATGATGTTGTGCTTTGGTACGACTCTTTTGTCATTTGTTGTGCTGCATATCTGCTGGATCTTTTCCATTAGAAACCCTAGAACAGTGTGAGCAGGCAGGTGAGGACATCTGAATGCATGTGCACAAGGCCCCCTGCCAGGTAAATTTAGGGATATGAAGTAGGGGTGGAGGGGGAATTGGGGTCCTGCTCTCTTCTTTCCACCACCTTCTAGTGCAGAGTTCTGAGAGGCCCCCAAATTTGAATGTGGTCCTCCAGGTCATTGTGAAGGTTTATTTATCAAAATAGCAGAATAGAATGTCTCTTATTTAACAGTTCATTAGCTTCGCTTATAACTTTTTAAGTATGCCTCCATCTGTACTCCTGCCTCAGTCCCGCAAATATTAGGTACGACCTGCTGGGCAAGTTGCTTAACCTCTCTAGGCCTCAGATTTTTCTTATGTAAAATGGGAATAGTAGGAGTACCTACTTTGCAGAGTTTTATTATGACAGTACTGTGAGATAACACATGAAAAGTGTTTGGTGCAACATCTGGTACTTAGGGAAGGGCTATTACAATAGTCCCCCCACTCCCCCATCCTTGGTTTCACTTTCCATGATCTCAGATACCCTCAGTCAAGCATGGTCCAAAAATGTCAAATGGAAAATTCCAGAAATAAACCATTTATCAGTTTTAAATTGCACGCCGTTCTGATTTGCATGATGAAATCTCATGCCATCCCATTCCATCTCACCTGGGTCATGAATCATCCCTTTCTCCAGCGTCTCCACGCGGCAGATGCTCTCTGCTGGTTTGTCACTTAGTAGCTCTCTCAGTTATCGGATCGACTGTCACAATATTGCAGTGCTTGTGTTTAAGTCACCCTTATTTGACTTAATAATGGGCCCAAAGCGCAAGAGGAGTGATACTGGCCATTGGGAGATGCTGAAAAGAAGCGTAACGTGCTTCTTATACATGAAAAGGTGAAAGTTCTTGACTTAATAAGAATGAAAAAAAGATACGCTGGAGTTGTTAAGATTTATGGTAAGAACGAATCTTCTATCTGTTGAATTGTGAAGAAGGAAAAAGAAATTCCTGCTAGCTAGTTTTGCTGCTGCACCTCAAACTGCAAAAGTTACGACCACAGTGCATAACTTCTATTACAGTATATTGTTGTAGTTCTATTTTATTATTAGTCGTTAATTGCTTACCGTGCCTAATTTATAAATTAAACTTTATCATAGGTATGCATGTATAGGAAAAAACATAATTCTCTATGCAGTTCAGTACTAGCCGCGATTTCAGGCATCCCCTGCAGACAAAGGGGGACTACAGACAGTCCCCTCCTCATGGTGGTTCGACTTAGGATTTTTGACTTTACCGTCGTGCAAAGGTGATATGAATTCAGCATGCTCCTCAACTTAAAATGGGGTTACCTCGGGATAAACCCGTCGTTAAGTTGGAACTGCCCTAAGCGGACGAGCATCTGTGCTGTGCTTCTACGGTGGCTGTCACTATTGCTAAGAGCAAGGCTGTCGGTTCAGCGCCCCCGTCCGGGAGGACGGAAAACTGCAGCTGCTAAGGGAGCTGGATTTGGAAGGAGTGGCTGGGGGGTTGCAGGGTGGTTTAGCTGAGATTGGGGAATAATGCCTTGTGCCTCTAGTTACGCCCTCTCTTGCACGCCTATGTTGCAGGAATGCCTGAGGACAAATGGGAATTCTCACTGGTTTCCAGGGCTACGCCGGGGCAGGTAAGGAAAGCGTCTAAGTTTTTTCTTTCTCCCACCATCAGGCTCCATTTCCGAGCCCAAGGACTGCTGAATTTGTATCCATTTTCCTTTTCCTCTCTCTCTTCTCAATTAGGCTGGGAGAAAGTGTGTGGGTTTTTTGTTACTTTTGACTGCTTCTTTGTGGCAAACTGTGGCATACAATGTAACAGCTAACAACCTTATGGCACTAATAATGTGCCAAAGACTGTCCTAGGGGCTTTTTTTTTTTTTGAGACAGAGTTTTGCTCTGTCGCCCAGGCAAGAGTATAGTAATATCATCATGGCTCACTTCAACCTCCAATTCCTGGGCTCAAGCAATCCTCCCGCTTCAGCCTCCCCGAGTAGCTGGGACTACAGGCTGGGACTACCAAGCCTGGCTAATTTTTCTATTTTTTTAGAGGCTCTTGATCAGGCTAGTCTTGAACTTCTGACCTCAAGCAGGAGTTGCCTCCCCCTCCTCCTCCTCGGCCTCCCAAAGTGCTAGGATTATAGGTGTGAGCCACCACACCCGGCCTAGATTATTTTTTAATCTTCATAATTGCTGGTGTCCTATTATCTTCATTTTATAAATGAGAAAACTGGGCACAGACAGGCTAAGTAAATTGCCCAAGGTCATATGGTGGTTAGTAGTGGAATTAGAATTTGAACTCAGGAAATAGAATTTGTTCTTCACCACACTAAGCCTCCTCCAAATATTAATTAATTAACGTTTATTGAGTACTTACTATGTGCCAGGCTGAGACCCCAGAGCTTAGGAGCTTAACCACCATGTTGCACTTACCAGCTGTGTTACCTTGGACAAGTTATTTTCCTCAGAGTTTAGGTTATAACAACACCCCTCTCCCAAATACCCACTCCATGCGTGGTGTCTAGCCTAATTCATCATCATCATCATCCTGGCCAACATGTCCTGAGCCCTTTCTGTGTGTCAGGCACTGTTCTAAACACTTTTACAAGTTTTAACTCATCAAATCATTATATGATAGCTCTGCAAGGTTGACATATTTTCCTCGTTTTTGGAGGAAGAAACAGAGACATAGAGAGGTTAAGTAATGTGCTCAAGGGCACGCAGTGAGGAAGTGTGGGATTCTAAGCCGGGTCTGACCACAGCCTGTATCCTTTGCCACCCTGCTCTTGGCTCTGTGGATTCCCTACAGCCCAGGCTGCCATTGTTGCCTTTGGAGTCTTTGGTACTGTTAGCAAATATTTCCAGTTCTCTGCATCCAGGCACATGATGGATTGTGCTTCCTTTTCCCCTTGAATTTAGGTGTGGCCAATGAAGTATGGTAGACATAACTTATAGGCCAGTGCAGTATTCTCCACTTGCCTTGAAAATCTTACAAGCATGGAGATGGTGCCTCCCTTAACCTGGACCCCCAAGTGAGGATGATGTAGAGCAGATCCCCAGCAGACCCACAATGGACGTGTAGTGAAACCCTTGCTGTTGCAAGCCCCTGAGATTTGGAGGTTGTTACTGCAATACAGCCAAGCCCAGGGTTTCTCAACCTTGGCACTATTTATATTTGGGGCCAGGTAATTATTGTGGGGCAGGGCTGTCCTGTGCATTGTAGAATGTTTAACAGCATCCCTGGCCTCTACCCACTAGATGCCCACAGCACCCTGACAACAGTGACAACCAAAACATCTCCAGACATTGCCAAGTGTCTTAATGGGGGGGTAAAGTCACCTCCAGTTGAAAATACTGCCTCAGCCTATTCTAATAGTCTGATTGTCCTGGTAGTCCTAAATAAACCCCGTGTGGGCATGGTTTTTTTTTTGGGGGGGGGTTGTTTGTTTTTGTTTCATTTTGTTTTTTGCTTATTTTAATGTGCTGTTGATTCTGCTAATATTTAGAACAGTCATCAGTATTCATAAATTAAATTGATCTGTAATTTTCTTTTTTGGTGCAATTGTAATCTTTATCTCATTTCAATATCAATGTTGTGCTAGCTTCAAGAGCATTTTCCTTCCTTTTTTGTGCTTTGGAATAGTAAGTGGCATTGGTATTATCTGATCTTTAAAGGTTGAAAGAATTCCCCTGTGAAACCATCTTGGGCCCAGAGCTTTCTTATGAGGGAGGCTTTAAAACTACTTTCTCTGTCGTTTCTATGGTAATTAGTCTGTTTAGACTGCCAACTCTATGAAACGTCAATTTTGATAAGTTGTATTTTTCTAGAAAATTGTCTACTTACCTACTTCGTATAGGTTTTCTATTATATTGCATATAGTTGTGGCAGCACAGGGTTTTAAAAAGTGGGAAAATTTACATGGAAGTCTAGACTTCCGCTTTTTTTGTTGTTGTTTTTAAAGATGAGGTCATCCTATGTTGCCCAGGCTGGTCTCAAACTCCTGGCCTTCAAGTGAGCCTCCCCCGTAGCCGGGATTACAGGTGTGAGCTGCCACGGCCAGCTCTCTGCCTTCTCTTTAAAACTCAGAAGATGTGGCAACACTGGGCCGTGCATTCCACCTGGAAACAGCTGGAGCTGTGTAAATAGCTCTCATTTTCTTTCTGCTCCCATCACTGCCTATTGTCTTATACCAAACCTCTTTGTGACCCTGAGATAAGAAGAAGTCAGATAGAGTCTGCATTTTTGGTGGTTGTTAGGGGCTATAGTGTAAGCAGCCTGAAAAAATAAGATAAGGGTCCAAAAACAGAAAAGTTGAACTCTGTCTGGGGTAGTAGGGACTAAGATTTCAGTTATCAGGAAGGACTCACTGACCTCAGGACAGCTCTTAGCTTGTGACCCTAAATCTTCTATTCCCATCAATAGGAAGCAAAACTTCATTCCACATTTAGAGGGAATGAAGGAAAGACACCAAGATTAGCTCCCCTTCTGTCACTAAATCTTCGCAAGAATTCCTGTGGGGTGTCACTGTTCCCGTTTTGCAGAGGAAGGAGACTCAGCAAGGTCTGAGGATTTGAATCTGGATCTCAGTCCACAGGTCATGCATGGTTTTTCCACTGCACTGGCATTCCCAAACCCGGCTGCTCATCAAACTCACTGAGGAGGCCTACAAAAGAGTACCTATTTCCAGATCCTGCCTCTGACCTATTCAACCAGATTTCTTCAGTGGGGCTGAGAAATCTGTATTTTAAACAATGATGTGTGCAGTTATTTGATTACTGTCTTCCTACTAGATGAAAGCTTCATGAGGGCAAGAGGCGTATCTGTCTTATTCAGTGACATAGAGGTGGGAGCAACACAAATATTTGCTCAGTGACTAAATGTACAAACTTCCTATCCCTGACCCATGGACCAGCCGTGAAGCGCTATTTATGACACATTCTCTGGCACAGTTCTCTCCTACTTCAGTGCACATTTAAAGAATCGCTTGGTATCTTAGTTTGGGCTGCTATGACAAATTATCGTAGACTGGGTGCTTAAACAACAAACATTTGTTTCTCACGGTTCAAGAGGCCGGAAGTCCAAGATCAAGGCGTGAGCAGATCCCGTGTCTGGTGAGGGCCCTCTGCCTGGTTTGCAGATTGCGGTCTTCATCGTATCTTCACACGGTAGACAGGATAGAGCGACAGCAAACTCTCACTTTTCTTGTGCGGGAGAATCCTATTCACGAAGCTTCCACCCTCAGGACCTAATTACCTCCAAAGGCCCCACCTCCTAATACTATCACATTGGGGCATAGGATTTCAACATAGGAATTTGTGGGGGGGGAGAGGCAGACCACAAACATTCAGTCCATGACACTTGGGTTGCTTATTTTTAAAAAAATGCATATTCTGGGGTCCCTTCCCCAGAGATTCTATGCTTGAGAAACACAGGTTAACTACATAAAATTTTGATCACTGGAATTTTCCTTGGTCTTTGAAAAGGGTTAAGACAGTAGGCATCATAGAAGTCAAGTCCAGGGACCTCTGAAGACAACCTATGTCACCTTTTAGCCAAACATCCAGGGACAGACTCAAATGAGTGAGAAACCCTGTGACAAGGACACCTGTCTAGGTGCTAAGCCAGGTAGCGGATTCTGCTGGGACCAGTTACACACAGCAGACAGAAGAAATCATTCTTAGAAGTGACTATGACTTGGCCTCGGCATCTTTTGCGCTGGAGGTCGGCCTTGCTTCAGAATCCTAACTGGGTATGTGTCTGTGTGTATGTGATGATAAATGTGACTTTGGAGTCAGGCCAATACACAGCACCGCTACTCACTGATCGTGTGACCTTGGGCAAGTTGTAAATCTCCTGTGCTTTAGTTCTCTCATGTTTAAAGTGGGGCCCGCAGGATCACTGTGGTAACCAAGACGGCGTACACAAGACAGAATGGTGCCTGGCACCTAGTAGGCACACAATCACTAAAGTCAATTACTCCTCCTCAACTATGAGTGCCAGAGTGTTACTCTGTATCCCAGAGTCTAATACAGGCCCTGGCTCAGCAAATGTTGAATGAATAAAGGACAAAGGACTAACTTACAAACTATGGATAAAATCATCCATCGAATACCGTGTTCCATAATTAACTTCAATGTGTAGTAATTTCTAACAGTGAGAGTACATCCAGTAAAGAATTGGGAAATAAGGCCATACCGCATGCCAAGAATGCCTTGTTTTGGAGAGGAGGAGGGGTAACAAAGCTGTGTTGCTGTGAGATGCTGTGGGTTTGACGTGCAAACCCACTTGATACGTGCAGGGCTGAAGCAAGCCCTGGGCTCATTAGCAAATGCTGAAACTTCCTGCAGCTTAGCCAGAGCCAGCAGAGCGGGGTCTTAAGTCCTTGCCAAAGTGACCTTTCCACATCACTGTTCTTATGCCCTCATCAGGATGCCAATGTAAGACTGAGTAGGCCTACCTGGGCCCTCTTACCCCTGGAGACTGAAAGGTGGGGTGGCATAAACCTTACAGACAGTCTGGGTATCAAATCCTTCCTTTGCGGCTTGGCCATGTTATTCCATCGCTTTGAGCTGCAGTTTCTAACTGTAAAATGGGGTTGCCAGCTCAGCCCCAGGGTTCCAAGTATAACAAAGGGGCAGTGCCTATCCCTGGCAAGTGCTCATTGCATCTGAGTTCCCTCCCTTTGCTCATGGGGTTCTTCCCCCCTGAATTCCCCTTTCCTAGTCCTGCTAAGCTACCAACACAAGTCCAACATCCTTTAAGGCCCAGCCCAAGGATTAAGACCTCTGCCTCACAGCCCAGGAATCAGACATTTTATGACCAACTTCTTTTCCCTGACACAGTGAGGAAGAAAGACACAGTATGTGGAGTTTTTTGTTTTTTATTTAGACATGGAATTTTCCTTTTCATATAACTTATCTAATTAAAATATTCATCTTGGTAGTTACCACAAAAAAGTAACATAGAAAATTGTATTTACATTTTGGGACCAAAATACAAATAAAGAGCAGGATGACACCTTGCTCCTTTCCCTCCCACTACCCAGAAAGAAAGAGAAAGCCCCAAAGAAACTGCTCATTACTCCAAGGATCACAAAGGGGTGATCTGTAATTTGTGATTCATACGTAGTGTAGCACAGAAAAAAATTGCACAAGTTTTCACAAATGAGACCAAAGGTTCAACATTATCCTGTGTCTGCTCTGCAGCCATTTCAATAAGCCCGGTGAGGAAGTTGTTTAGAAATTTGGTTCTTCCTCTCTCCCCTTACTTTTCATACCAAGTCACATCCCTGAGGCAGACACTCTTGGGAGGTCAGGGGAAGATCTGGCTCTTTGCAATCGGAGTTCATCAAAAATCTTTATGTGCCCCAAATGGATACTGATGTTGGGATGAACAAATGTGTGTCCCTTCTTCCCTCCCTGCCTAAAGACTCCTAACAAGGGAAATTAAATCATACACAACTGAATCTAAAATATGCAAAACTGGTTTCAATGACAAAGACTCAGCTAAGAGACAAATTCATGGTGGTAGACACCTAGAAAAAGCTATTCTAGGCAACAGATGTCTGGCACCTGACCCAATTGTCTACTTGGTTGTTCAGGTAAGAGGCTTCCTAATAGATTTGGGGAGCAGGCTAAGGGATGGGGTGGAATGGAATGAACAACCAATAAAAATGCTTTATCCAATTAAAAAATACAGCAAATTAAAACACAGCAATATTTATGTCCCGTTGCAACAGGCACCCTGCACAGCGGCACACGCTGACCAACACAGAGCTTTTGCTGTACAGATTTCCTGCATTGCTCTGGAAGCCAAAGGGGACCTGAGGTCTCCAGGATGGTTAAAAACAGGGGGCTCAGTATTCTGAGCTTTGAGCTTTCTCAGGCTTTGAGAAAACCTGTCGAGGGGACTGACTGCCAAACTTGGTAGGCTGTCACGTTAACCATCCCCTCAGTCTGCTTCTCAGGTTTCTTAAGGATGCATATCTCAATCGTAGCATTTGCCTCCACCTGGGTCACAACCACGCAGGTTTCTACTAGATCTGGGGTCTTCAACAGCCAGGAAGACGGCTGACCCTGCCCTCCTGGTTCTGATCTTGTTCCTATGTCAACAGGAAAGTGAGAGCTGCCCTTCCTGACCTCGATGGATGCCTTTGTGGTTTCCCCCATCCTGATGCCGCAGCTCAAGCACTTCCCCTAAGCTAGCTGGTCCTTCCCTCCAAATCCTGGCTTAAACACTTAAAAGGCAGAGAGCTTCAGCTGCAAAACTCTCTATACCAAGCACGGCCAACCGTTGTGCTCTCCAGTCACATGATCCTACCTTTTAAAGAAAAGGCAAAACAAAGCCTATTTCCAACATAGCATTACAACTTTTAAAACCATTCACTTCTCATAGCAATTCACAGAGCAAGAGATTAAAGTGCTGGCTTTGAAAACTCTAAAGTTGTACTCAGGGCTATAAAAAGCCCTGCCATTTGTGTTTTTCCCCCATGCTGGTGAGAAGAAGGAAAAATAGGAAAAGGGTAAAAAAAAAAAAAAAAAAAAAGAAAAAAAATCCTAAAATTTTGAATCAGAAACTGGAAATTATAATTATGCTGGGGTTCTGTGCAAATTAATCTCTCAAGGTTCTGTGGCCCCAAAGAAAAAAAAAAGGTGGGAATTGGCCAAAAGGATGAAAGACTTTAGACCTTTACAAATAACTTCCCCCAATAAATATCATTTAATGAGCAAGAAAGAGACACACCTGCACGGAACGCAGCAATACTGAAAGGGTCTGAGGCGGAGCCCACACGAATGCTCCCGTCTCCGATGGCAGCTCCCTGCGGGACAGGCAGTCTGGCCTCACTCCTCACCCCAGGAAGCAGACACCCTGCAGGATCTGGGACGCTCAGTCCTCTGTCTGGACCAGAGTCCACTCACTCAGGAGAGCTGAACTGGGACAGGGCAATGCCTTTCACTAGGTTTTCGTCTAACTTGAATAAAGGACCAGAAAATAAAAGGCTAAGTGTGTGGTAGTGGACAAAAAACAGAAACAAAAAAACCTGGGGGTAATATAAATACAATCTGGGGGCAATATTTATTAATTAAAACTACATCTTATAGTTTACAAAGATGCTAATGAACAACAAAAGTATAATTGACCTTAAAATCCTCAGTGAGCCTGAGGCTTCACATCTTCTCCAGAATTCTGAAGTGTGCTCCGAGCAACGAGGCGGGGCCTGCGGCAGGCAGGCTCCAGGGCAGCATCTGCAGACTGCACGACGCGGAGACCAAGAGGTTCCTCAAAGCAAAAGATTCCGGTCTCCTTTGGAAGTTCCGTTCCCCCATCCCGTTGTCCTTGTATTCCTGCCCCCCAAATTCCATCCAAGGCAAGTCCTCAGTTTATCGTCGGGAGAATCTGTTCTTGAAAGCTTTAATCGTCTTGGCCATCATCGGGGCAATTTCTGTGAAATGAGGCAGTCGTTTCAGATCTGTGGCAGCTCAGACACACCCCTGGTGGTTTATAGTCAAAGCCGAGCCTACACCTGGCTGTGCGCCCCCAGAAAACAGACACAGGTAGTAACTATCTGCTCACACTGCAGTAGGTGCAACAGCTCATCACAAACACTTTCTGAGGATCTGCCCGGTGCAAAACAATCACTCTCTGATTCTAGTGACCTGTACCACAGCTCAGAGACCGGCCAACTTGCACGTAGCGGTACAGTGAGTGGCAGAACTGCAATTTGATCTCTGCCAGACTCTAAAGGCCATACTCAACCAGAGTGCAACTCTGCCTCACAGACAGCCGAACCAGTCAACAGCCCCCCAGGCCCCCAATCTGTCCAGTGTGGCAACAGGTCTAAGATGAGCTACACAAATACCACCAAAGGAGGGCTAGCCTGCCTCTTGACTGGCTAACCTAAGCACAGCTGAAGCCCAAGCCAGGACCGCCAAACTCCCGTGGGCCCCACAATGAATACAGAATAATACTTTTCTTAAGTTAGGACACACCCTTAGGATACTGGGGATAGTCTATGGTAATAAAGTTAATAAAGGCCGGATGTGGTGGCTCACCCCTTTAATCCTAGCACTCTGGGAGTGCTGAGGTGGAAGGATTGCTTGAGCTCAGGAGTTTGAGACTAGCCTGAGCAAGAGTGAGACCCCATCTTTACTTAAAATAGGAAAATTAACTAGGCATTATGGTGTGTGCCTGTACTTCCAGCTACCCAGGAGGCTAAAGCAGAAGGATGGCTTGAGCCCAGGAGTTTGAGGCTGCAGTGAGCTGTGATGATGCCACTGCATTCTTGCCTGGGTGACAAAGTGAGACTCTGTCTCAAAAAAAATAAAAAAAATAAAATAAATAAATAAAGTTAATAAAATGCAAAATAGACCCAACTAAACAAAGAATAAATATTTGGAAGCTAGGGTTATAAGGTCAAAAAACTGCAGTAAGATGGACTATCATTTAGCTGTCAATAATAGTGATTATGAACCATGTGTTATCACCCAAAGAAACAGGTTTACATTGAAGTGAAAAAAGCAGAATGCCAAGATTAACATTTACTATGATCATTATTTAAAAGATACACATCAGCCTGGGCAACATGGCAAGACCTCATCATCTCTACAAAAACTTAAAAACTTAGCCTGAGCAAGAGCAAGACTCCATCTCTACAAAAAAAAAAAAAAAATAGAAAAATTAGCCTGGCATGGTGGTGGGTGCACACCTATAGTCCCAGCTACTCAGGAGGCTGAGGTAGGAGGATCACTTGAGCCCAGGAGTTTGAGGTTGCAGTGA